>JARHVA010002654.1:1632500-1720000 GCA_037957365.1 Torreya grandis
AAATTTTTTCATAAATTCCTGTTTAATGGCCTTCCATGATATTTTAAAAATTAAATATTAGTTACAAGAACCAAATTTGAATAGTGCAATATCTTCTTGCATGTTAGAAAGTCTTGAAATAACTATCACACACCCACTAGGATACTCAATGTTTTATTCATCTATGATTATGGAAGTCAATTTTTTATTTTCCTCTACACACCAACATAAGTAGTAATTTGTCCCCTCTTCACTGTCCTCATCTACAATAATTACAAAACATGCCCTGTATCATAATTTTTCTGTAATAACACTATATAAAGATAGATAATGGGATTAAATATTACATAATAAATAATATTAAACTTGGATACAAAGTCATGTGATGATTACATAACTATAAATTGTAATGTTCATGGAACTTGATATGCAGTGATTGGAATTAGAGGTCTAAAACTCCAGCCATCCACCCACTCTTTTAATTCACACTCATTTCAAATAGATTCCATGCATATAGAATAAAAACATGAAAAGTGTCTTGTATGAATAGTCTAAGAGCCTACATTTGAGCTATGAAATGAGTGGAGCTCACTTGAACCTATTATAGTCATACAATCCTCATACTTTGCAAAGTTTTCTTCCTCCATTAACCAAAAATGTTTACGAATAGTAGAATTTGGTTGAGCACTATAGCACATGTTCTCATTACAAATTCAACCACACTCTATACATTAGTCAAATAAACACCCTCTTTAAATTTCAACTCCTTCCTTACAATAATAGTTTTTACACATGCTTTAGAACTGTCATGTTCCCCTTTTTCATGGCTAGCCTCAATGGAACTCCAAATATGCTATACACCAGTGGTAATATGCATCCTTATCAACCAATAAAACATCTGTGTATTCTTGAATTATGATATACAATTTCCTGATTAAATGTAATGTTGATTAAAATGAATGTTTCTCTCAGTCAATTTTCCATATAACTTCTTAAAACAACTGTACACGTACTTTGTATAATGTGATCATCCATCACTGATATAAAATTGGTATTCCCTTAATATTTTTTGATAATGATTGGAACTATTAGGTGCATGCATTAATTTTATATACATGAATATGGTAACTTATGATGAGTTTTAATATTGTGACTGAACTTCCATTTATGGTTTGAATGTGTATTTTTTTAGCAAAGTTGCCTACTAAAACAACTAAACCAAGTGGGAATTTGTCATTTTTGTTGGTCCCCAAAAATGTCACTCATTTTTGGAACAACATATGAGCTATCTCGGTCCTATAGGACCAAAATTTCTCTCTTCCCTTCTCAAAATTTGTTTTGAGCTTTCAAATTCCTCTTTTTTCAAGCTTTTTTAGTGAAGGGATTAGTAGGTTCAACAGGTTCAAAGGCTTCTATAGGTGAGTTCAATCAAAAGAACAAGTTTCCAACACTTAGTCATTTTCAGGACTGTTTCAATGCCTTGGTTCAATCAAAAGAATTCAATCAACAAGATTCTAAGCACCATTGAACGATTGAACCTTGAACCAAAAAGGTTCAAGGGTTCAATGGGTTCAAGGTTCAACGTCATCAGCAAGAGTTAAGCGCTTCGGCAAAGGTTCAACAAGTTCAACCACTTCAAAGGTTCAACAGCTTCAAAACACTCATCAAAGAGAAGAAGGCTTGAACTATTGAACCATTGAACCATTGAACCACTTTGGTTCAAAGGTTTAATGGGTTCAATGGTTCAACAGGTTCAAACGGCCATTTGGTTCAATGCATTTGGTTCAGAAAGATCAAAAGGACTTAGCCAGATAAAAAAGAATGAACCGATCAAACCGTTGAACCTTGAACCAAAAGGTTCAACGAGTTCATAGGTTCAAAGTTCAACCAGTGCGATGAAGATCAAAGAGCTTAGAAAGAACAAGTGACAGACAAAGGATGAACCAATGAACCGATTGAACCTTCAATCGAAAGAGTTCAAAGTTCAATGGTTCATGGGTTCAAAGGTTCAAAGGCAGCCTCAATCAAGGAAAGAAGCAGCAAACAGGTGGTTTAACCAAGGAGCAGGAAAGTGATTGAACCAGGGAGTAATGGAACAAAAGAGACAAAATGAATTGATGAACCAATGAACTAATGTACTTTCAGTGGGTTCAAAGGTTAAAGGTTCAACATGGTTCAAGCGGCTAGTGACCATTGATAGCCTCGAGGATGTCAAATTTAAAGTAAGGGAATATCTATTGAAATTCAAATAAAGCATAGAACTTAAAGGAAGAACCAAGTGACTGATCGAAAAGATAGAATTCCTTTGGATTTGTTCAAAGGCCGACAGAGAACATTTCCTTCAGAATTTTTGTCTGAAGGAAATTATTAAGTGAAAGAGTTGTTATAATTCTTTCAAAAGTATTTTACATATGAAAATGACTAAGGCAAAGCCTGAAGGAATTCCTTCAAAATTTTATCTGAAGAAAAATGCTCGATGGAAAAAGACAAAGTGGAGTGGAAGCCACCACATGTCCATTATAAAGCAGAGCGAAAGCTACCATGTGTCATCTTCTGCAGGACCCCCAAAGGTTTCTAAAGATTCTATAAGTTAAGCAGAATACATCACATGTCCTATTATGACTCAATGGAATGTGACAAGTGTTTGTATCCATGTTCCCCTTTTGAAGATGCTCGAGCAAGATGTGTCATGGATCCCATTTTTTGTAAGTTTCTAATGAGTTTCATAACAGTAGAACTTGCCACTTGTCAAAGACGCAGAAAGGAGCCCCCAAAGACTTAGACAAGAAGGGATATAAAGGACAAAGAAGTAACATGGATGATTCCAAAGGAAAGTTCAATTAAAGTGATGGTTCAACCAGAGAGCAAAGAAACACTTAAGTAGTGAAGAGAGGAGCAGGACCAAACGACCAAAAATATCTTCAAAAGAGTTATTTCTAGTAGGTGAAACAATGGATCAAGTAGACTTTTGAGCACACCAAATCAAAGACGCAAGCCTATTTTTCTTCCATGAAGTAATGGCAAATTGGACAGCTGCATAGACATCAAGAAAAGGACCAGATAGTTGATACTAAGAAGAGACATATTAGAGGAATGGACATGCCATAGTTATGGAAATGCACTGTTCTCAGCATGGTCCCTCTAGATAGAATTGAAGGTGCATTACAAGCATTCAATTCAGCATGGGCCTTTTTCATGAAAACAAGCTCCCAAGTCTTTCTTGGAGTGATATATATTGTAATCTCTTTTATTGTTTTAAGGAGATTTTCCAAATACATAAGCAAAACTCTGCTCAAATTGAAAGGTGAATACTGAGACTTTGAGCTCAAATTGTTGTTCATATCATCTTATCTAAATGAGAAAGTAAGTGTTTATAGACTTTGTGCTATTATAGCTTGTATCATTTTAGGAGATTGTTCTTATGTCTATCTTTTGATTGTGTTCTTGTTTATTTAATTTGGCATGTAGAACTAGTGAAAGTAATCAAGAAGGTGTCTTAAAACCAGTTACTTTCAAACTTTGTGCTGACATAATTGTTTTCAGTGTGTGTTTTTATTTTCTATTTCTGTGTAAAGGACCTTGGGATGACTTTGTGCCCCCATTATTCTTCATATCTCACTCTTGGGTAGTTAATGTGGAGACTTTGTGCTACATCTTAGATTGCTAGTTGCGACGCCCTTGGCACCCTGTTACTTATCCTACCAGAAAGATTCCTGTTGTTTGCAAGAACAAGCACTTCTGAAAGAAGAGAAGTGCCTTCTCTCGCTTCACCAAGATTTCTACTATCTAAGAAGGGATCTAGCTCTTGGCTGAATGTTACTTCTGAAAGAAGAGAAAAATTTCTCCTCTATTTGTTAACATCATCTCTAAAAAAAGAGAGATGGATGGCTTATCCCACCCCCATGTCTTACTTTCTACTTCTATATATAGTATATATCCTTTGTATATTTAATAGGGAACCTCCCCTTGATGAGAGGAGAGATTTATCCCCTGTTGATGTAGTAAAACTACACACCTGGATGACCAATCTCCCTATGTTGTGGTGATAGGAACTATTTTACTCACCAGTTAGCTGGTCGACAAAATATTCACCCAATAGTTTTTGGTGACTCTTCTAGGGATGAACATGTATTTTGAAGCCTCAAGTTTCAGATTGAAGTAGTCCCTACCATTATCCATTAAAGACTCTGGTGACTCTATTTTGTGTCTTACCCATTATCCATCTAAAGCCTTACCATATTCCTCCACCTTTGTTATATTATCTGGTCTGCAAAACTAGAGCTACTGGGAAAGAGTGCGTAGTTTGAAGCCTCAATCCTCAAGCTAAAGTAGGGCCAGTCCTTTTCCATTTTTGATTCACAATCTAGCCACTCCACCCAAATTTGTTATCCCTATTTTACATAATTAAAACATGGCAGTTTGAGGCCCCTGGGGTAACTCTTTTGGCCCACTCAACTTGATTCCACCTCTGCATGAACTTCCATGTAGTTCAAGAAAGAATTTCCCCAAATTATTTGATGATGGGATAGTTCACCTTGATGAACACATTTCAGCCTTTAGCATAGCCTACGTTGTGATAGGGGTGGAATTTGAAGATGTGATAGTCAGGCTTTTTGTGGAGACCCTATAAGGTGCTACTACAGATTGGTTCTACCATCTGCAAGTTGGATCAGTTACTGACTGGGATACACTCAAAGCCAAGTTTTAAGCTAGGTTCAAGCCTATAGAGGATGCGCATGCTTTGCTGGCCCAACTCACTCAGATGAAGAAGGAACCTCATGAGCCTATGAGGGATTTTATTGCTAGGTTTAACAAGCTGAGGCATAGGATTCCCATGGTCACCCAACCAACACCTTAGAATCTCAAATGCTTCTTCATCAACTCACAATTCCCTGAAGTGAGTTTTCTATTGAGACGGGCTAGACACATAGACCTTGAGGCTGCTCAAGTCTTAGCTACTGAGCTAGAAGATGACCTTATCTTGATAGGAAAGATAAGGAGAGATCCTAACAGAGGTAAACCCTCTTCATCTTTTGAATACTCACCCATAGCCACCATTAACCCAATGGTATAAAAGCTGGCAAATGAATTGCTAGCCTTGAAAAGGCAAATGATACAAGGTATGTCTTATGCTCCTTCATATAGAGATGTACCAAGGAGGATATTACCCAATTAGCCATATTAAGGAAACACTACCAGAAGTCAAGGGCAACCAAATCATCTTCCTCCCCCATAGAGGAACCTTGCCCTTGAAGCACCTCCAACCAACTCAGCAGTTGGATATCTAGAAATAGAACATGCTTTCTCTTTCCAACCTAAGTTTGAGCGAGAAAATGGCATTGATCTCTTCAGGGAGGATCTAGAAGAATTAGTTGGTGACTCCCACATTAGTTTCTTGAATTACCAGGATGAACCTAGAAGTAAAGGTGAAGCAGTCAAAGAATCATACGCAGTATTCACCCAGTTTGAGAATTGGTCAGCTCAGCAAGCTGATAAAGAAAGAACTGATGAATGAACTCAACCTATAATTCTAATTGCTAAGTAGGGAACCACTCTACCTTTCTAGTCAAAGGACCCAGTGATTGCTAAGAAGGTTAGTACATCAAACATCTCTGCACCTTCTACTTAAACTTCACAGATCAGTCCTCCCCCTCCCAAAAACCAAAAGGATGAACTCCCATCCTCTATTCAAGTCCATCTCAGTCATTTGACATGATTGATCATGTCAAAAAATCCAAAATTCAAATGACTGAGTTTGAATCCCTGCAAGCTAATCCTGAGTAGCTAAACATTGGTGAAGAGCTAGGTGTGAACCTGTCTGAGGCAAAGATTGTGGTCACATAAATATCAGCCCCTGCTACTCAAATTATGTTTGAGCCTTTAGGTAGGGGTAATTACTCCTTGACCATAGAGGAGGCTCATGTCTCAGCTGATCAAAGTCTCGTGGTTAGCAATCCAAGACTTGATCCAAATTAGGCATCAAAAGAATTGGTAGGGCGCAATACAAATCAAGAAGGATCTTCCATCTCCAATGAAGAGAAATCTAATAGAAGATCAACTTCTGATGATGCTTGGATCCTAGAATCTAATGGTAGTAATTCTTCCACTCATGCTGGATGCAGATATCTATTGCTCGGATTAAAGACTACTCAGGATGAAGAGATCAAACTCCTTCACACTAAAGGAGATGCTAAGCTGATGGTTTGTCAGGGGTCTAATGCTGACAATCAAAATATGTGCTAGACTGAACTAGCAAAACATCAAGCTATGGCTATACTCCAAAATTAGCAAAAGGAGCCCTTCGCCAAGAGAGCAAGGAGTTATGGTTTTCAAATTAAAGACCACATCCTGCCATGGGGAAAGAAGAAGAAAGAGCCAAGAGGAAGATGTAAAAAATTAGTTTTCTGGTGGAGAGCTCCATTCACCCATCACCATTTCTAGGGATAGAATGGTTTCCTACTAGTTTATTAAGATGGCATCCCCTTTTCTTTGCCTCACAAGGAGCAACATCTGAAGTACTTCAATTCTTGAAGTATGAGATAAGTTCACTTGTACATATGTATATCTATATAGTCTTTAGTTCTATTTTGTTCTTTTTGTTTTCATTTTTGGAGCCTTTCTTTTTGGGTAGCATGACTCCGTAGCCTAATGGCACACTTCAAGGCACTGGATATTTTGGTTTCTTCTCCCCTTAGTTTTGTTTCAAGTTTTCATCTAAAGGAAGTTCCCCAATTGGAGCCTACTATTGGTATCCAAAAATGTCACTCATTTTTGGAACAACATATGAGCTATTTTGGTCCTACAGGACCAAAATTTCTCTCTTCCCTTCTCAAAATTTGTTTTGAGCTTTCAAATTCTTCTTTTTTCAATATTTTTTAGTAAAGGGATTAGCAGGTTCAACAGGTTCAGAGGCTTCTGCAGGTGAGTTCAATCAAAAGAACAAGTTTCCAACACTTAGTCATTTTTAGGACTATTTCAATGCCTTGGTTCAATCAAAAGAATTCAATCAGCAAGCTTCTAAGCACCATTGAACCATTGAATCATTGAACCTTGAACCAAAAAGGTTCAAGGGTTTAATGGGTTCAAGGTTCAATGTCATCAGCAAGAGTTAAGCACTTTGGCAAAGGTTCAATAAGTTTAACTGCTTCAAAGGTTCAACGGCTTCAAAACACTCATCAAGGAGAAGAAGGCTTGAACCATTAAACTGTTGAACCATTAAACCACTTTGGTTCAAAGGTTCAACGGGTTCAATGGTTCAACAGGTTTAAACGGCCATTTGGTTCAATGCGTTTGGTTCAAAAATATCAAAAGGACTTAGCCAAATAAAAAAGAATGAACTGATTTAACCATTGAACCTTGAACCAAAAGGTTCAACGAGTTCATAAGTTCAACTAGTGCAATGAAGATCAAAGAGCTTAGAAAGAACAAGTTATAGACAAAGGATGAACCAATGAATTGATTGAACCTTGAACCAAAAGAGTTCAAAGTTTAATGGTTCATGGGTTCAAAGGTTCAAAGGTAGCCTCAGTCAAGGAAAGAAGCAACAAACAGGTGGTTCAATGGATGGTTCAACCAAGGAGCAGGAAAGTGATTGAACCAAGAAGTGATGGAACAAAAGAGACAAAATGAACTGATGAACCAATGAACCAATGTACTTTCAGCAGGTTCAAAGGTTAAAGGTTCAACATGGTTCAAGTGGCTAGTGACCATTGACAACCCCACAGACGTCAAATTTAAATTAAGGGAATATCTATTGAAATTCAAATAAAGTGTAGAACTTAAAGGAAGAATGAAGCGACTAACCAAAAAGATGGAATTCCTTCAGATTTGTTCAAAGGCCGATAGAGAACATTTCCTTTGAAATTTTTGTCTGAAGGAAATTATTAAGTGAAAGAGCCATTAGAATTCTTTAAAAAGTATTTTCCGTAGGAAAATGACTAAGGCAAAGCCCTAAGGAATTCCTTTAAACTTTTGTCTGAAGAAAAATGCTTGATGGAAAAAGACAAAGTGCAATGAAAGCCGCCACATGTCCATTATAAAGCAGAGCGGAAGCTGCCACGTGTCATCTTTCGCAGGAATCCAAAAGGTTTCTAAAGCTTCTATAAGTTAAGCAGAATACATCACGTGTCTTGTTATGACTCAGTGGAACGTGACAAGTGTTTGCATCCGTGTTCTCCTTTTGAAGTTGCTTGGGTAAAACGTGTCATGGATCCCATTTTTTGTAATTTTCTAATGAGTTTCATAACATTGAAACTTGCCACTTGTCAAAGACGCAGAAAGAACCCCCCAAAGACTTAGACAAGAAGGGCTATAAAGGACAAAGAAGCAACATGGATGATTCCAAAGGCAAGTTCAATTAAAGCGATGGTTTAACCAAAGAGGAAAGAAGTGCTTAAGGAGTGAAGAGAGGAGCGGGACCAAACGACCAAAATATCTTCAACAGAGTTATTTCTAGTAGGTGAAATAGTGGATCAAGTAGACTTTTGAGTGCACTAAATCAAGGATGCAAGCCTATTTTTCTTCCATGAAGTAATGGCAAATTGGACAGCTACATAGACATCAGGAAAAGGACTAGACAGTGCATACTAAGAGGAGACATATTAGAAGAATGGACATGCCATAGTTATGGCAATGCACTATTCTCAGCATGGTCACTCTAGATAGAACTGAAGGCACATTAAAGGCATTCAATTTAACATGGGCCTTTTTCATGAAAATAAGCACCCAAGTCTTTCTTGGAGCTCTATATATTGTAATCTCTTTTATTGTTTTAAAGAGATCTTCTGAATATAGAAGCAAAACTCTGCCCAAATTAAAAGGCGAATACTGAGACTTTGAGCTCAGATTGTTGTTCATATCATCTTATCTGAATGAGAAAACAAGTGTTTTTAGACTTTATGTTATTATAGCTTGTATCATTTTAGGAGATTGTTCTTATGTCTATCTTCTGAATGTGTTCTTGTTTATTTAATTTGGCAAGTAGAACTAGTGAAAGTTATCAAGGTGTCTTGAAATCAGTTACTTTTAGACTTTGTGCTGACATAATTATTTTTAGTGTGTGTTTTTATTTTCTATTTCTATGTAAAGGACCTTGGGATGACTTTGTGCCCCCATTGTTCTTCATATCTCACTCTTGGGCAGTCAAGGTGGAGACTTTGTGCTACATCTTAGATTACTAGTTGCTACACCCTTGGCACCCTGTTACTTATCCTACCAGAAAGATTCCTGTTGTTTGCAAGAACAAGCACTTTTGAAAGAAGAGAAGTGCCTTTTGTTGCTTCACCAAGATTTCTACTATCTAGGAAGGGATCTGGCTCTTCGCTGAATGTTACTTTTGAAAGAAGAGAAGTACCTTCACCAATGACCCAAGATTTCTCCTCTATTTGTTAACATCATCTTTGAAAAAAGAGAGATGGATGGCTTATCCCACCCCCGTGTCTTACTTTCTGCTTATATATATATAGTATATAGCCTCTGTATATTTAATAGGGAACCTCCCCTTGATGAGAGGAGATATTTGTCCCTTGTTGATGTAGTAAAACTACACACCTGGACGACCAATCTCCCTATGCTGTGGTGATAGGAACTATTTTGCTCACCAATTAGTTGGTCGACAAAATATTCACCCAACAATTTCTTATCTTGAAATTTTCATCCAACCATATATCCATGTGTGTGCACCTTTCATACCCATAAACAATTTTCTCCTTGAATTTGACCATAAATTCTAAAACAAGTATCTATTTTGTAACAAGCTCACACCTTTTAGATTCTTTGCCATCTTTTACTTAATAAGTCACATATTTGTATTTTCTCAACCAATTAATTCCTATCCAATTTCACTTGTTTCATCTTCATGGATAAAATTTTCTAATTTTGGAAATACACCACAAATTCTATAATTTCCATCCAAACACACTTTGTTATAAAATAACCCTCCATCTTGTCTTTCACAAAAAAATGGTTGGAATAAATTCCTTGGCTGATTTTGGTGGAACTTCTAATTCAAACTCCTACACAATATTGTAATTATGCAAAGTAAAATGAATATGGTGTAAAAAATCATAGTACATTACAAACTCAACATGTTTCCTACAAAAGTAAGTGGTGCATGTGTGTTTTATTTTTACATAAAAAGGTTTGACTACCTCAAAATATCTTTGACTAATATAAATTTGTTGACATTTTCCCAAAGAATTGAAATACAATTATGTTTGACTCATATCCAAGAAATATTTTGGATGCAAATCATGGTTAAGAAAACCAACTCTTTTTTTGACTACATCTCTTGCATTGGGTGAAACTCTAGTATTGCCATTCCAAAATTGTGCAAGTAACTCTTTCAGAGCATCGATTATAGCCTTGTCCTTTTACAAATGCTGACCAAAGAATTTCTAGAGATCATTGATATTGGGTTCATTAAGTTTTTTACATATTAAAATTGATTTCATTAATATTTTTATGTTTATATCAAGTGTTCAACTTGTTTTTATAATCGATCATTTTTTTTACCAATTTGACTACTTAATGCACAAGTTATGATTATATGCCAGGCAAGATTACAATCTTTGTTTCATGATTTAGGGCCTACAATATGACATGCATTGTGTAAGTTGTTAGCAATTTATGCATTTTAATCATCCATATTATAGATTATTATCCCTAATGTGTACATTTAGGTCTTATCTTAATCAATTTCATCAAATAAATAAACAATTGACATCTTTTGGTATGATGAATTAAATTATGAAAGAAATAATCCCAAATTTATTAAGCCAATATTCTTGAACGACACTTAGACATTTTTTTAGGCATTGGTTTCAAAATATTTTCATTGACTTCAATTAAGTACTTACCTTTTCTATGCATAATTCTTGGAGGTGTTTCTACTAGTGGAACTTGTTGAGAGGGTGTTTCAAAATCATCATTACTTTCATTAATTAGTGGTGAGTCAATATTTTATTCATTATTTATTTCCTCATTATATGTTTCCATGAAATTTTATTCATTACTAATGTCATGATTGTTTATTTCCATGAAATTTTATTCATTGCTAGGGGGTAAGGCATCATGCATGCATTCATCATCAACAAAATTAAAAAAACACTATAATTTGAACATGATATTCCAATATTATCTAATTCATTATTGTCAATTTCATCATTATTTAATTTAGTATTCTTAATAACATCATTAGTTAATTGATTATTTTAAATTTCACCATTATTCAATTCATTATTCTCAATTGTATCATTGTCTACATCATTTGGCTCACTAGAGATAGTTTTTATACCTTATTTTAAATGAAATGCTTGCATTAGTACCTTTTTTTTCTCTCACCTATTGTATTTGATCAAATGTTTTTTTATTCAACTTATTTCTCTTTCTCAAATGTGATCCATCACCCATTGAATAGTTGATAGTTTTCCAAAGGTGGGGTTCAAAAAATCACTTGATAACTCTTATTCTTAACTTGCAAGTAATGCAGAAGTGTAAAAAGAATGTCTATGGGGATATATTTATTGAATTGGGTAAAAATGTCTATTGAAAAATAAGTTTTTGTCTATAGTAAGCATAACATTTAGCATTATGGTATATCACATATGCATTATTGAATGTGTATATGTTATCATAATGCATACATGTTATAGGTTTGAATTTAAAATCTAAGCCTTTTGGATCATAAATGACATGGATTTATGAGACAAAGGTTTGGACCTATCAATCTAAAACTAAGTTTAAGAGATTTGATATAAAACAACAAATTTCAATTTCCATTTTCACATACACTAGGAATTTCAATAGAAAATTCACAAAATTATTACCATGATTATGAACACACTCTCCTCTTTCAAAATATATGATTTGTATAATTTTTAATACAAATATACTTGTTAACGTAATTTTTTATCATTCATCCAAGTGCAAAAAAATTTATATGGTCACAAACTAGGTTTGATTCTACGGACATTAAAAAAAAGTAATTTTCATTTTTTTGAGGTAGTTGAGGGGGATGGGCACATAGCCAACTATCCATTTTTTAATCTATTTTCAAGATATATTTACTTACAAAATCAATAAAAAATATTAATTGATAAAATAAAATAAAAAAGGTAAGAAACTAGAATATATTATCTAAATCATCACCATTTTTTTAAAAACAATATTACATGATGCTAAAAAAATGGTGGGCCACATGGTCGTCAATCCACTCTATTTTCTTGAAACAAAATAGGAGTTCCTATTAAAATTCTATATGTTTAACCTAGCTATACATATTATTTTTTAAAAATAATCACTTTTTTGGAAACTAGACTTGAAGTGTTAAAATTCATGTTCTTTTAGCATCTTCAAATTTTGAGTGTAGCTATTTCAAATTATCTACACAAATCCAACTTTCTAAAATTTTAATAAAATCATGTCCAAGGGTAGCTCCTTTTTGTCCCCTAACTTTTTGTGCTTACCCTCTATAACATTATCATATGGGATAACATATAAAAATATTTTAAATGTAGTCACATATGAGGAACAACATGTTGAACCCTTAAATTATAATATTCAAAATTTTATAGGTATTAATGTTACAATAGGTGTTCATACCACTATTAATACTATTACTATACGAATGGCTATGCACGTGATGTACACCCATATTGTGGGGATAACATAAGGTATTCAATATATTTATTTGTATATCCTTAAAAAATATACTTTTACATCTCCTAGAATTTATACTCCTGTGACAACATCATCCATGCCTAATGCATAATCCCTTATGTAAACTATTCTATATCTATAAGCTACAGTGTTATATCTAGAAAAATGTTCTTCTATAAAGGTTCACTTGATTGATTCTCAATATTTTTTGCATATTCCATTAGAAAGTTTTGATTATTCTCTTCAAAACCAGGGGAATATTACTTTGGATAATGATATGAAAGCCTCTCCTATGGATAATATTCTATTGTGAGCCATGGATTTGTCACAATATTTTTTTTACTAAAATATCTAAAAAGGTTAGGATGAAAACTTCAAAGATTGGAAAAGTATGCATGAGACATTATTAACCCCATGGCACCATCTCATCATAAATGTAGAAAAGGCCTCAAATTAAGGATAGTTCATAAGTTAATAAAGAAACTGAGATATAGAATACATATATTCATATGAATTTATTGAAGTAAACACAATAAATTTCTACATAATTTTATGATTTAAATGAGGATTTTCCCAGGGAATATTTTTCCATCCAAGATATAATAAATAAATAAAATTATTATTCATCCAATTAAAAGTCTTAAAAAATGGAGTTAAACAAGTATTAATGTAAAATGGTTCAGGGTTGAACCTTTGCAACATAAATTCCTACAAACATTATGTGGCAATATGGGTTCTTTTCACAAATTAGATAAAAATATAAGAATATTTCATAATATTCCTTGACAGGTGATAGGATCATTTAATTTAGATGTGACAGTGGGTACTAAAACATTATCTATGATATTTCATTTCATGCCAAATCATTTACACTATAAATTACTCTTGGGTGTACCATGAAATCACACTATGGAATCAATACCATCCACATTACATCGATGCTTGAAATTTGTACAAAATGATGTTTGTATACATATTATGTGGATGAAAAACCCTTTACATTTTGAAACATAATACAACCTACTAATCAGTTTATCCTATCGATTATTTAAACCTCTTCATAATATATTAAAAGGGACACTTAAGTGTGATCTCATATCTCTCCCTTCAACAAAGGATGTTGATATTTGATATGACTAAGCCATAATATATGAAGTTCAATTCATTATGTGATTGACATAGATGTTGAGGACACTTCAATAACATATAATTTGGTTTGTGACATAAGATACAAGATTTAATCGATAACCATACTGTTGAGCTCAATAATATCAATACATTGATTCTTGACTTGGGGGTAAAGCCTATTCCATCAACTCTACAAATGGTTCCAAAATAACTATAGACACATTCTCCAAATATAAAACATAATTCATAGGTTATTATGACTATTACAGTTACACATCATACACATTATCAAGTTGACTATGATAGTGATGATGGATATGGTACATAGATACATATGATAATCCTTACCCATAGTGGGTAACATTCATACCAATTGATATAGGGTATATAGATGATAATCCTAATGATGGGATCATAGGTTAGCCAAAACATAAAATATTTTACATAACTTATTGATATTTATTGATTACTCATCTTCTCTATTCTTCTATCTTGACATACATGTGTGCATATGCTCTTGCATTAATCATAATTATAGCCTTTTGATTTGTGGTGTGACATTTTCATGTAACCCTTACCTTTTGGATGTTTATTTTTTAGGGCATCCATGAAATCTATACATCTCTTACTATAATACAATGCTAATGTATATTCCTTACAACTTACTACTTGCTCACATCTGCATATTGACTGTCTAAAATTTCTATCATTATGACTTACATTGAGCCTACATGATCATATACATTTACGCTTACATACCATGACATGATCATATATGCTAATTATTTCCCACTGGGGTCATATGTCTTTGTATCTCCACATATTATTTTGAGATACAATGTTGTGACTCACATATATAATGGGGGCATGCTACTTGGATTCACTTCCTCATGTTATCTTGCTAATACATTTAGTGCCTATTATGCCTTGGAATATGTTATTGATTGTTTGGATCCTATCATTATGATATTTTTGGATCCTTTACACTTGGCCTTTCTTGACTAGATAAATGTGTGTCAAAATATTCAAAATGTTAAAATATCAATATGTTAAAAAAATAAAAAACTAGGACCTAAGCATAAAATGTTTTTTCTAGTTACATAATTGATGAATGTTTTTATCATATACATAGTATAATACATATATATTTTCATACAAAAATATTTTTTTAGTATAAATGAGTGGGATGCAGGACACACATGTTATATATGATACATGAAAATTAAAATGTGGGGCTCCTAAACTTAGGGGCTTTCCTTAATACATTAAGGGAATTCCTACACTAGAAACAAATCAACACACTATAAAGGTTACATTTTTATATCACATTTTGATTTATCATGTTGAACCACATAGATTTCTTCTACATGCATTATTATTACACACATTTATTAGGGTGCTTTGGATATGGTACTTTGGTATGCTTTGATGATGACATGGATTAATTGTGTAACATATATTTAATTATTTTATACATAATAATTTTTTATGTTTATTACATGATATGATCATTGATTGTATTATACTATTCAACCCTTTCTACATGTGTGGATATTTCCTTATGGGACATTGTTTGCTTTGTGTGTGGATCTTGCCTCAAGATGCACATTTTTATTTATATGACTGGTTATTTCATTATGTGACATGGATTACTATATATGAATCTTACTCTATGTGACATCGACTATTCCTTATGTGAACTATTGCTATGGGTAACTCTTACTATGTGAATCTCTTGCCTTGTGTCTAAGGATTGCTATGTGTGATTCCTATGTTGTGAGACATTGAGTGTTACCCTACATTATTTTATAAATAATTGCATGCATCATGTCCATTACATTGTGTGCATACTTATATGATTGTTGATAGTTTGGTGTCATGATTCATATTAAGCATTATTATAATTTTTATGATGCTATGATGGATATCATACATCTTCAACATAGTTTACCACTGAGTACTTATTACTACAGTGTTTACTAATGCATACCTAAATATTAAATCTAATATACACGACACCTAAGATCCTTAGGATACATGTTTCATATATGATTTGATGATATAATATTTTGATGATGAGATAATGTACTCATGTTAGCACATGCTTTACATGCTTACATATTTTATATATAACATGATGCATTTAAATCCATTCTTTTAAGATAAGTGATTCATGGGATACATCCATCATATAAAAGGGGGGGATATTAGTGAGATTATCATAGAGTTTCAAGCATATATACATACAAATATCTCATATTTTGGGTCACATGATGTGATTAAATTGGTACATTTGGTCAAGATTATGTTACATTTAGTTCAAAATAGGACAAATTATTATATTATCACATATGTAGGGCATATGTGGGACATTTTTACAATATTAGATGATACATTTCACATATTATATGACATTATAGGATAGATTAAAAAGATTTAAATGAGATAGATTATCATTTTGGTTTAGACTATAAAATTTGGATAGAATGACATAAACATTTATGGAATTCTATACTACAATTGGTACAAATAGATCAGATTTGAGGGCACAAACATTGCTCATCCAAACACTTTCTCAATGTTTTCTATTATATATGATGGTAAAAAAATAACAAATAGAACTTTTAAAATCTAAACTCTATCTGCATTAGTTGATTTAAACCCTTCATATTTACATACAAGCCTAGTTTGGGGTTCCACCCTTGCATATGATCCTATTTTTAAGCTTCAAAATTACATATGAGCCTAGTTTGAGGCTCCATCCTTTAAATACAATCTTAGTTTAGGGATCCACCCTTTGCATAAAATCTATTTTAGGGTCCACCAAAAGAAGAAGGTTTGAGGTATTATCTTCTCAACCCATAGTTTTAACAAGTGGCATTCTCCCTTGGTGTATAATCAACCCAAGACATTCTCCAATGAGATCAAATAATATCATGGTTCACATACTCACATGCAGATTCAATCCTTGATGTTGTAATTACAATTATCCCAGTTATCTAAATTTATTCATATTTAATATCATGATTGGACATTAAATTTAGCATTTTCCATTATAGGTTTTACATGGATAAAGTTGGACAATTGGGGAATACCTAAAGACACAAAATGAGGTTGAACTTAGGTACCTAGTTTATTAATATCCTTTTAATCTAGTATTTTTAATATTAGAATAAAATGGGGGAAGTTGTAGACATAAAATTATAGTATTAAACACAAAAAAGTGAAATTTTACATATATTTAACATACATGATTTGTACGTATATAATTTAATCTTACTCACATTCTTTCTTAGCCATTCTATCTATATATGAGCTTGGAATTCAATATTTTTCATCACACATATATAAGATTTCCCTCGTATATGCCTAACCATTCTATTATCCCAAGTGAAATGTTTCCACCCTCCATATCACTGTTTCCTCTATCTTAAAAAGTTTTATGAATAGTCAAATAGTACTAGTTACTAGTAATGTTTGCCCTCACGGGAAATTTTCTTTCACCTCTTGAGAATTTTCTAATTTAAACCATTCCTTTGGGTCATCCAACATGCTTGACATGTTAAAATTGTGAAGGGAAATAATCCAAAGAGTCTGTATATATGCACATTATGTTGAAATAATTAATGGTTAAGTGTTGATATTCATGTATACTTATCAAAATAAACTATATCAGGTAAATATATTAAAATATTTTATTATTTAACATGGGTTAACCCTCGTGTAAATAAATAATAAAATATATTAATTTACCTTTACGCCTTGAGGAGAGGATGGAACCATTGGGTTACAATGGTTCACCTCACACTATATAATGATATTTTACATTATAAAATCATATCAATGTGAATATCAAATTTGTACCCGAGAGTTACAATTGAAAATATTCAAGGTTTCGTGAAGTATTTTATGAATAAGTGGGAGAAGGAAGAATTGTATTGGATCAAATTTATTTCGTACATAATGAATAATTGTTTGTGGTTTTTTACCTCGTGAAATTTTCCATGTTATATTTGGTTTTTATCTCTCTGTGTATCTTTCCCTTCAATTGTACATCTAGATCTAGTAATTTATATATGCATTATTATATATTTTATAACATGGTTTCAGAGCTATGTTGATATGTAATTGAGTGGTAATATTGGTTGAATTATTTTTTGTGGCTTGTGGTCATCTTATACAAGCAAATTTACTTCTAAAAACAAGCTTTTATGGCCTATGGTATAACCATGGGAGACTTGTGAAGCTTCTTTCTCATCCAAAGTTTGTTTTATGCATCTTTCTTGCATGTGGAGGAATCTAAAGGTAGATATGAGCAAACAAAACTTGTTTCAAGAATAAAAAGAGATACTGATATTTTAATCAATAGTTTAGGCATCCTTTTACAACCTTGTACAAATTGAGCAAGTTGAAAACTCTGAAAAATTCATCTTTGTGCTTTTTAAGGCTATTTCGCTCTCCTTAAGTGCCATATCTTCATATTTTTGGCTTGAAAACACTCCTAAAATTCCAATGAATCTTCCATTCAAATCTATATAAGATCTCATCCTCCAATGGCATCAACATACAATCCTCTATGTTGGTTTGAAGGCTATAACAAACATAATTTTTTTTTCAACACCTCTACATCCTATTTCTCTCTTCTAAAGTGGATATCTTCTATATTTTGGCTTGCCAAAACCTATTGAAGAGCCTGTGAAGAATATGATCAACTTATGGATATTTATCATCCACCTGTGACACCATGGTATGAATGGTACAATAGAAAAAAATTGTAAATATAGTTTGAGGTGATAAAAAATTAGTTTTAACTATTCCATGTGCTTAAAAAGGTTATTTGAAGGTTATTCTGAAGTTTAGAAATATCTATTTGGCCTCCTACTCATCTTATGTTGCACCTAGCTTCCTCCCATATGCCATACATGTACAAGAAGATTTAAAATGATAAGTATCAAGTTTTCAAAAAGTATTTATCAAATACTTTTTTATTAAATCAAAGTTTTTCCATGCAAGTAAATGGTGGGTCTTTTTGTTTTATAATAGTTTTACCCAAAAGTTAAAAAACAAATTATTGATTTTTACAATCAAGTTAAAATTTATTTTTACATAAATGTAGTATTCAGTTTAAAAATCAAATAAAATTAACTGCACTTTGAAAAAAATATTTTTCATGTAAAGTTGTAAATGGTCAAAGGGAAGTTGGGTAGTGTATTTTTGTAATACTCTTATAAAAATAACGTCTAGAGTTCAAATAACACCAAACCTTATTTTTGGTCAAAACTAATTTATTTTTTGATATACTTAGTTTTAAAATATTTTTTGTTATTAGTGAATTAGCCCACATTCAAACACTAGTTCTTTTTAGATACTTTTGACAATCCTTGTCTAGTCACTTCTTTCATCGAAAATGGTCATGTAACTACTCAATATTTAGGTTTTTTCATATTATGGACACATTGGAATGGTCCATTTTTATTTAACGTTTCTTTATATGTTATTTTCATCAAAATTTATAAATAGTGTTTACATAATTATTTTTATGACATTTACTTTAGTTTTACACTTTTACAAAATTTTCAAATTGATTCACATTTAATTGAACAATTTTTTTTTGGGATTGATATTGGATTTTAACTAGAGCATGGACTAGTCTGGGACACAATCAGGGGCCTAGACCCCATGTAATTTATTAACCACCTGAATACCACAAGTCTATGAGATATTACTAGATGTATACCAACTATTATCAATAATGACCACCATCAGCGTCGAGAATACTAACAACCATTAATGATCTCAAGAATATAACCAATATCTACAATAGGCCTCATATGCCTTTCTAGAGATTTGAACCTAGGTGGGGGTTGAAATAACCAAACCACTTAACCAACTTACCCACATTTCATTGGCAATTGAAAAAATTATTGTTATTTATACATTATAAAATTAAATATAAAAACACATTAATGTTTTTTTCCAAAACATTTATCATGTCATTTTAGTATAAAAATCAATCTCATAGTGTCATATTTAAAGGGAAGTTATGGATTTCTCTAATTTTATTTTGGATAAATCATAAATGTTAAATGGGTCAAATTATAAAATTTTAAAAATCCTCATTAAAGCTGAGTTTATGTATCAAAAAATGTGAAACATTGTTTTTAGGGATGAAAAACTACCATCAGGGAGAAATGTCATGGCTAAGCTTTCCAATACATGTCAAAAATAAATCATAAGAATTTATGTTGATTATTTTAAGAAGTGTAAAATATGATTTCCTACTCCATATCAACAATCATGAGTCCCTCATGATTCTTAGAAACCCCTTGAGTCTATGCGTAAGGGAATTCATCTCTAAAAAATAATTAAACTTATTATTGAATTGCTTACTACTCCCATAAAAGGGATGAAAAATTTGTTAATGTTATTAGAAAAATCAAAAACATTAAATCTTAGTGTTACAACCCCACATCAAGAAGCATTTCATCATTATTAGTATGTTAACCTTGCAAGATTATCTTAGTTTGATTGGTATTTTGAATACATAATCTAGTTGATTACTTTGTTTTGGGACACTATGATATTGATTATGATGCATTATTCAATAGATCTATATGCCTACTTTAGTTATGACATATTCTTTTATTATGTTCATATCAAATTTTATTTGATGTATATTTGTGGAGTAGGTAGTATTGATGTGTTTTTCGGTGTTTGTAGGAACAGGTCAAGTGAACTAGGCTCATTGGTAGACTTCGGCCACTAGTAAAATAAGAGAAGTTTATGAGCAGTCAGGTTGGTACCAATAGGTAAAATAATAAGGTGATATTTATAGCTATGGTTCATATTTAGTATTTTTATTTCGGTGACTTTGTCTTTATTGTCTTCTTACCTTTTTATGAGTGATTCCTTGTATCATTATTTTACATTTTGTTTGTATTTAATGATTTATGGGATCATTGATTGCCCATATTCAAGTCATGTGCTCGAGTGTCATTTTTCATGTTTGTGATTGTGTTTTGAAATTATTTTGCATTGTTGGTTTTAAAATTTCTTTCCTCCCCATTATATTTAATTGTGTAGTCTTGGATGTAAGCCATAATGTTTTAACATTGAAGTAATTCCCGTTTTGAATGGTTAGACCATGACTTAGACCCACATAATATTATAATAAAATATTATTACATCTTGATTTAGAATGATTTGGTTTATTGACTCCCTTTTCCCATAATGAGTTTGATTCAATGAATGAAAAAGGGGATTTTTGTATTGTTTTGTCTTGAGGACTTAGTCATTGAATTTTATAGGCATAGTATGGATTTATCATTTCATTAAAAAGCTAAAATTTGGCATGACACTAGTGGGACATGACTTGGCATTATTATTAATTTTGACTTGATGCTTTAGAGAATTCAATGGAAAGTTTGGGTAGGTATTATGAAGATTGGTGGAAAAAATTTTGGTTGTAGAAATTATTAATTTTGGCTTGATGCCTTGAATTCTTCCTCTATGCATCCTCTCCTTAGAAAACTCATATCATGGAACCCATAAAAACAACATGGTGTAGGAGTTGGGGGTTTGTCAGGAGAAAATTTCATTGTTTTAAGGAGCCGTGGCCTTCTGCCTAGGATAGTGCAGGAGTTAGGGGGAAGAGCCTAAATGTGGGTTGTGGAAGAAAACCCTGAGTCCTCTTAGGTGTGTAGGGAGATGGAAATGACTAGTAAGAAACAATCCAAACATCATGACATCCTATTAAACCTATAATAAAATTTTCAAATAAGTATTAACCTTAAATGTTTTATGAATAATGATGAAACTATTGGTCTCTATTGATTTGGGGTTTTGATGGAAATAAATGAAACCATATATTATATATCCATATAAACCAAGCAAATTGATTTAACCTATTTTGGATAATAGTCTATGCATAAATCAATTTGGATTGACTACCCTATTTTGGAATTCTATTTCACACTACTCCCTTATTGTGTTAAGCTAGCTATATGGGTTGATGACATATTGTTTTTGAATGATGAGAATAGCCATAGGGATACACCCAACATGGGTTAATTTTAGATCCCTATTGGGGTAGGGTATCACAAGATTTGTATATTCATTCTAAAATAATGTTAAGCACTTATAATGGAACTGTGGTCTTTATTAAACCATCATATATTTTATAAAAACATCACTGTAGAATAAATTTGGACCAAAAATTAATTTCAGATGGGTTGGGCAATAGGAATGCATGTAAATTCAGTTAAACCTATTTGGGGACAAAACACATATTATAGGGGTTTCATTTTATACCAATCCCACTCTAATTTTATTGTCTTAATGCACCCTATGGTTTATTTCCCTCTTGTTGAATATGACAAAATTATATATATATATATATATATATATATATATATATATATATATATATATATATATATATATATATATATATATATATAAGAGGTTATAAAATTGAGTTTTGAAATAATTATACAAATGAAATTAATTCTTACTCATCCGAAAATGACTTAGGCTTATTAATCCTCAGTCTTATATAGGAGTTGACCTAGCTAGTTAAATACAATCAACAAAGGAAGATATTATATAATAATATCTTCCTTTGCTAATTGTATATAACTAGCTAGGTGAACTCCTATATAAGACCGGGGATTAATAAGCCTAAGTCATTTGTCGGATGAGTAAGAAATTAATTTCATTTGTATAATTATTTCAAAACTCAATTTTATAACCTCTTTCATTTTAATGAAGCATGGCCTATGCTTAAAGGCCAGATTAATGTGTCTTTCACTTTTGGCCTATGGGGTTAGTTATATGTGTGTATACCTAATTTACTATGGGAATGCCCTTTATAAATGTCTTTGACCATATGATAATGGTTCAAACCTATAATTCATGTTATCATTTTATAAATTGCACTAAATTCAGATGATTTGGGGTTTTGATATTAGTTGAGTTTAACCTCTCTTCTCTTGGGATTGACCTTAAAATTTTATCTTGACCTTGGAATGCAATGTGAAACCCATCAATTTTTTATTAAGATTTAATTGCTTACAAGCTTTGGGATTAGTTATCTTTAAGTACTACTGTTAACTATATTTGTTCACATTGAAAAGTGGTGAATTGTACCTTTTTGGGGTTGACTGTATTTTATACCATATTGAATCCAATTTCTTCCTTGATTATGTTGTAGTTGGATTAATTATTAAGGTATTGAGTTGTTTGATTATTCGAGGTAGCATGAGAATTTTAGGCAACAAAATTTAGCTTGACATTTTAGGAAATTAAGGATCTGAAACCATGAACTCAAATTTACCTCTAAATCTACCTTCTTGAGTTTGAAGCTAATGAGCTGAACATAACTCTTATGCTCCCTTGGACGGATGTCTTTTTATTGTCTTATGCTTGAGTATTGTACAAGCTGTTATTTCTTATGGTCTTAGTTAGTGTGTTAGACCTAGTGTTTATTTTCTATTTTTTGGTGTTATTTTATTAAATGTTTGGCTATTGAGTGGTGTACCATGTCTTGTTTCACCTATATGCTCATAACCTTCTAATAAAACCTAGATGCATGATTCCACCATCTAATTGATGGTTAGGGTGGTCAAGGCCACTAATGGTTGAGATCATCAGGGTGCACCTTGGATTTATAACACTTACAGATCATGTACTTATTTATTGTTGGTTGGATTCTCATGTTTACAAATGATGAATGCAACATGTTAGTAGGTTGTATATTTATTGCTGATCACAATGGTTTCATTAATAGAAATAATTTTTATGACTATGATGTGAGATATGTATAATAGATTATAGTGACGTGGATTTTTATGGTAGTGGTACATGTGCATGGTGATGCATACCACATATAGGGTAACATCACAATGCATGGGTATCAAGCATATATTGACTCTATTATATAAATCAGATCTTTCATATTTATTTAATGGTTGTACAATGATACTCTTATAACTACATTATGAAATTAAGTGATTATTTTTGCTATTACTTAATCAAAGATGAATCTAGATGAATAATAAGTACTCTTGATAATTATGATTCTTCCAACTTCATATTCAGGAATATTATGTCTTTACCATTTTGGTGCACTAGAAATATACTATACTATATTATTATTATTATTATTATTATTATTATTATTATTATTATTATTATTATTATTATTATTATTATTATTATTATTATTATTATTATTATTATTATTATTGGTTATAAATTTAGACATGAAATATAACCTTACTTGAGGTGCATTTTGTGTTTAAGTTTGAAAGCTATTGATAATCTAGATAAAATTTATACATTAAATGCAAACCGTAAAAGAGATTACAATAGTATGAACAAGGCTACAAATTGGTCTTAAATGTAAATTGGTATTATTAATAAGTTATTGATTTTAGCTTGAATTCCTCTTTGCTTCAAAAAGTATGAGAAGTTGGCCCTTGTATATGAAGTCTCTTATTAAAAACCATATTGAAGGTTTGCTGACCATAATTTATGATTAATGATTCATGAAAAAATATGTAGGCTATGTTATGGTTGAAAAAGTGTATCATTTAATGAGTTATCATTTTGAGTTTAAGGAAGATATTATCATCTTCTTATTATGATGAGATTTTGATACTTTATGGACCTAAAATTACTGTTGTAAATACTTGCAATTAAACATACTAAACCTCTGGTGAGTTACTAGAATAACCTATGTATCAGCTAAATTTATGATTTCATGTATAATATAGAGAATAAATAGATTATATACAATTGTAGTTGTACCTATTCAAATCACATGAAGTGACTTATTTCAACATGTTAATACTTAATAGACAACTGAGAACTAATCTCATACCTATGGGTAATATGGCTTCCATGCATAAAGTATTAGTATTTATCATTGACTCTAAAAGTTTTAATATGGAACTTGGTGTATGCCTAACTACCTGTAGTCTTATCAATTACTACTTAGATGCTTCATTATATGTTACATTCTTAGTGGAAGTTGATTCTACTTGAATAAATTCTATCTTGCTAAAATTTAATTTAGAGTCATTAAAACATTTAGTTAGCTATGTTTCCCTTCCTCATTGAGTTATGGATGTATTGGATAATTTGGGCATTGGCATCTATATCTTGAGGCACTTGGAGGTAGTTAATTGCAACCGTTTTATGCACTCTTGTTGCTAAAATGATTAAATATTGGGAGTTGATTTCATTAAGCATTTACTATGCTAATAAGATCTCTCAAATTCTAGAATTATATTTGAATTGAAACTAAGTACATTTTTATTAAACCTAAAATTATCATTGAGACATTGATTTAATCATATAGATAAAATGAGTATAAGGTTTGTATGCTATAAGTAATCATTAATGATTACTTGGCTGGTAATATATATACATATCTGAGAACTTATGGGACTAACAAAATTGTTAGACTCCTTTGATAATGGTAAAACCTTGTTATTGAAATTCTCTTCCTTGTAAGATTATTGATTTAGTCCTAAGCTAAGATTCATTATAAAAATGTATAATATTATGGCTACTAAATCTGAGAATTGATTTATGGAATATCGATGAATAGCTATATGGAATTTTTTGGTCTATTGTGGGCCACATTGGTAATTAGTTGGGTATCTCATGCTAGTTGATTGGACTCCCTTATGTACCAATTTAAATGGATACAAATATAGTCCACCTTGGGACATCATTTATTGGATGATTTAATGACTCAAGGGTTTTTATATATATATAAAATTTGTTGTTACCCTCTTACCATGCTCTGATTTAACATCGAGATAAATGTCAAAGAGTAACTATATCTTTGGCTCTCAAACAAGGCTCAATTAGATGTTCATGATATTGAGTAGGGTTAATTGAACACTAAATAGTCCTATTGGTGGGAGCTACTAATATTATATAGATTTTAGAGTCTATCAATGTGTGTACACACACTGATATACCCCAAAATATATACTCCTTGGTGAGGACACACTCCTATATAGAACTCTTTACTAGTGACTTAATCCTAGTAATATGTCTATTGCTAACTGATAGAGTGTTGATTAGGAGCACCCTTGTGTGAAAATCCACTTGATATTGTCTCATATCATCCAATTAGATTTGGTCTTAGAATGCACTGCTATTATGTACTCTGAAGTGAAGTAATTCCTAATTTTTTTGGGGTTGTTTCATTTAGTATTAGAGTAGTATTTATACTTGAGGGAACTCTGGAACTTGAAGATTTACTATATTAATACTAATGAATTATCCCAATCAGATAGAGTTTTGAAGTGATCCACAAAGGCACTTAGCCTTTTTAGGTTGATAAATAAGGTGTTCTATTATATTTTATAGTATGCTCAAAGTTTTGTACATCTCTCAAAAGAAATGATTTCAAGGAATCTAAATTTATTCAATGTCAGTTACTATTTCCCCTTAGTCTTGGTTGGGTTAACCCTTCTCAAATCTAATTACATTAAGGAAAGCCTCACATGCCAACTATTGAATTGTATGGGTGAGTTGATGGGAGATAGGTGATAAAATCTTGATCTTAGAATTAAGTGAATAACGTTTGGTATATACTATTGGCTTGTATGGGTGAGCCTTCCTTAGATGCTTGAAATATTACAACCCAAGGAAGACCAAGCGTTCAACCTAAAATTGGAGGGCTTAATAGGGTGCAAAAGGGCTGATTTCCTTAAGTTAGCAGAACTTACGCTCTCTACTTATAAAGGGAGTGCCTTTGACCATTGGTAACCTATGAATTTGAGTGGATGTGTTAACCAATGTTAGTTCTTGGGATTAAGATTATTGAAGCTTCTTGAAAAAGATCTCAAATACTAAAATTTTCAAATGTATTAGGACACTTCAAGGTGGATGTTTTTAGTGGAGTAAAACCATCTCCACAAGATAAGTTGCTCATGGTCAGCAAGGATACCCTTACCTCTTTTTTGAATATAAAAAAATTTTATGGTTTAGTAGAAATTTTATATAGTTACATTGTTGGACAATTATGGCAAACCACTAAAAATTATGACTTGGCCTAGGTGTCACTATACATGATTGGTGGTAGTATTGCATCAATTTTAATACTATGACAAATGCTTGGAAGCATTTTCTCATCCAAGGTAATGGACTTATAAGCAAAAACTGAGAAGGTTTTGCTATATGAGATGTTGTTATGGTTGGTTGATTGCAACCATTATGTATCCTGAAAGTGGATAAGAATTATTAGGTGCTGGAAACATATGTATTTTAGATGAATTAGGCTTAATCTTGTTTATATATTTAGCTTCTTTTGAGTTAAATTGGAGAAGCATGTGATTTTGTAACTCTAAAATGCTGAAGTTAATAAGTGTGTGGAATGTTTATTTTGATTGCAGATATGTTTACATATATGATGCATATTTAATTATGGGTATGTTTGATTCCATGAGTATGTTTTGATAACCATGGATATGATTCACATCCATGAGGATGATTAATTTGATCCTAGCTGAGTTATGCATCCATGGGGATGCCTATTTGGAACTTGGCTACATTTTGACAACCATGAAGATGTATATTATGAATTTTGATTGAACTTACTAATTATGGGAAATTTTAATTCCCATGATAGTGATAGAGCATTCACCTTGAGCCTTGGCTAAGCTCACCCTTTATCGAAGCAATGTTGTGTTAAATCAAGCATCACTATTCAACCTTTGACTTGTTGAATCAAGTTAATTGGTAGAATAACAACATAAGCTTGTTGTTGGAATCATGATATAATGCCTTGGTGGCCATTGATAGATTACATAAATAGGCCATCTAACGAGGCTGGGGTATGGTATCTTGAGAGGTCTAAGGGTGTAGCTGAAGCCTAGAGGACTTGGTAGGGTGAGTGTGACTAACTTATTTAAATAAGTTAGGAAGTTTTTGGGATCTCTTATTGTTATCATATAGCATGAGCCATCTATTCATGATATGCAAACATTATTGGTAAAATTTTGAAAACTCATGGAGATATATTTTATAAGCCTTGTTGGAACAAAACCTTCCTTGAGAGAAGGTCATCATAATCCAAGATCCCTAGGTTTGATCATGTTGTACTATATGATAGATTTTTTATGTCATTAAGATGACCTCTAGACATTGGGTGGACTGATGGAAAGCATGGACCCTTGTGATTCACTAATAAGTGTGCTTAACTATTGTAATGTGAAAATACCTTGACATAACTACATGTATCTAAATGAGTGCCTTTCTTACTCAACTCCTTCATATGTACATTTTTATATATTGTATAAACCTTTGTGAGGTGTGAAAGTGATTAACCATGTGAATCATGTGAACATTTTATGTTATCAATCTAGTTTTCTAGGTGTTCAAGTATATATGTTATGCTATGTATGTGATTTTATGTTGTTGTGAATTTTAAACACTTGTGTACTATAACTCCTATTCTAGAATCAAATCCTTCGATTGAGTTGCCAAGATATAGTGCCATGATGTATTTTATAACCCTACATTGTTGTTCTAGTTATGAACATTGATACAAGTATGAGGGTAGAGAAACACTATGTCTGTAATGATTTTGACTAAGTATAGGCAAGGGAGTGGAGTCTTGTAGGCTAAAAACCCACTTCACCCCTTTGCATGAGGAATCCACTTGATTCGTTCAGAGTCTACACCATAAGCACCATATATTGGCTATGAGATCTTAGTGCATAATGGTCACCTTATGGATTTAATGTTCCTTTAACCACCTCTTTGAGGTTGTTATAAAAAAATCCTTGTGAAATTTTATTGTATATCCTTGTAAAACACCAAATGGTCCTACACTTTGGACATTTATGCAAAATCAGTAAGGTGGTACTTAC
Source organism: Torreya grandis (assembly GCA_037957365.1). Taxonomy (NCBI): domain Eukaryota; kingdom Viridiplantae; phylum Streptophyta; class Pinopsida; order Cupressales; family Taxaceae; genus Torreya; species Torreya grandis. The sequence goes on from JARHVA010002654.1 coordinate 1,661,159, forward strand.
TAATATACGTGCATATGTTGTCTTATAAGTGCAAACATGCTAAGGATAAGGTATTAATTTATTTGTACTTGATAGATATATTTTGGAATGAATATATTTATGATTTATTTTAAAGTGTGACTAGTATATATGATGGTTTTATGCTCAGGAGGAGAAATATAAGTCCTGATTAGGAAGATTTGGAATATTGGGTACTTAAATACTACCATGAAGTAAGTGTAGTAAGATGTTGGAATTGTGATCCTTGTAACCATCATGTGAGCTCAAAAAGTTGTAGAGAGCATGATGTAATCCTTTAGGTTTTATGTGAATTCCTGTAATGGCTTCTCTAATGTTCAATGTGGTTGGTGTGGGATGCCACACTAACCCATGAATGATAATAGTTGAATTAGAAGTAAATGTACAAAATGAGTTACTATCTTGTGTTAGCATTATGTGATGAATGTTGATTAATCTATGCATGAGGCATAACATGTGTTGGTAAAGACCCTAATTTAGGTTCTAAACCATTTAGAAATCTACTTGGATTGTATAATTGTAATTATTGTCATGTAAAGTTGTAGATTTATGAAATAATATTTTCCTCATAATAATAGGTATACTGGCTAGAAATTGGTTTGCTATCAATTTTTTTGATCTAAATACATGAAAATGCTAAATGTGCCTATCTTACATACAATAAAAACTATGAAATTTAAGCTTAAAATATATTAGAAGCTCTTTTGTTGGAAATTAATGAAGTGGGAAAATTTGCTCCCATGATCGGTAATGTTTGCTTTTGCTATAAAGGCTTTAAAGTCACACCTAAATGGGTGGTTGAATTTTAATAGTCTTAGTGGAGCTGTGCTAAAATGGTGATATACCAATGGTCTATGATAAAAGTAGATTTGGGCTCATAGATCGATTACCAAGGTTGTAAATAACTGGTTGGCTATTAATGAACGGCCCTATGAATCATAAACATTGAATTATGACCCGAGTTGGGATTTGCATGAAAATATAATACTATAATGGCTTGTATAGCTCCCCATTATTATTTTTTATGTCATAAAATGAGACATGAGATGATAAGACAAATATTATGGCTTGGTTTAAAGAAGGACATGGTTTTATTTATGATCATATTGGGAATATCAAGTAATTAAGGTTGAATGTCTCCTACCTAGATGTTGTGTTACATCCTCATTTACTAATAAGTAAGCTGATGGTATTCTTAATAAATTTTATGGTTGATTTGTCTAAGTACATAATACAAATATCCATACTTGTTATATTTTATTAAATTACCAAGGGTAGCCACCTTTGTTAAAAACTCAACCACCGATGGTTAAGGAGTGAAAATTTTTGTAAAAAAGAATGATTAAGTCTCTGTGGATAGCATGGTCCCTGGTTGTTAATTTTAGTCATCAGGATGACTCCTCTCTAAGAGGGGGAGGATGTTACAACCTTGCCTCAAGAAGAATTTTGTCATCATTGGTATGATAACCTTGAATGATTATCTTAGCCTAATTGACATTTTGACTACTTAGTCCAATTGATTACTTTATTTTGTGACACCATGATATTGATTATGATGAATTATTTAGTAGATGTATGTGCTTACTTTAGTTATGACATATTATTTGTTGGGCATCAACCAAAAATATTACACTTGTGAAAGCAATAAACATATAAAATTTTATTTGATGTATACCTCTTATGGAGCAGGTACTACTGATATATTGTTTAGTGTTTGTAGGAATAGGTCAAGTGAGCTAGCCTCATTGGTGAAAATAGCTTTCTGGATGCACAAGTAACCGACGTCGGTTCCTGCTGCTTGCCTGTGACTGCCGTCGGCCGACCCACTGCCGACGTCGGCGCCTCTGCAACTGCACCTGACCGACGTCGGTCGATCTTGACCGACGCCGGTGTCTGTGTAGACCCGAAACTATTATAGTGTGCTCCTTGGTGAAGCTTTTAGCTCCACACCCTAATAATCTCCCACTTGGAGATAAACAGCTGCACCAGTACCTGTATAGCAACATCTTCTAGCTCTTCCATCTTCAACTCAATCATAAAGACCCAGAAGTTGAATGAAGATTCAACTTCTCCTTTGTAACTGGCTTGGTTAACATATCAGTAGGATTCATATCCGTATGGATCTTCTCCAGCTTCAACTCACCATCTTCCAATACCTGTCGTATGAAATGGTACCTTAGCTGTATGTGCTTTGTTCTTGAATGAAAGGCTCAATTCTTAGCCAAATGGATTACACTCTGACTGTCATTATACAATCTGCAACTCTCATGCTCCCTACCAAGCTCATCCATGAACCGTGTCATCTATATCATCTCTTTGCTAGCTTCTGTGGCTGCAATATACTCTGCTTCTGTAGTTGACAAGGCAACAACCTTCTGCAACTTAGATATCTAGCTAACCGCCATTCCACCTACAGTGAAAACATAACCTGTAGTGTTCCTCTTGCCATCATTGATTGAATCTACATAACCCTATTGAAGTCATGTGCTCAAGTACCATTTTTCATGTTCATGATCCGGTCTAGTACACACCATTGCATACATCAAACTTCCTACCGCAGAAGAATATGAACCTTACTCATGTACTCTACCTCATCATTGAATTAGGACATTGTTCTTTACTTAACTTAAAATGTCTAGCCAAAGGTGTGTTTACCGGTTTAACATCCTGCATATTGAATGGTTTTAACACCTTTCCACATAATCCTCCCTTGAGACAATATCAACCTGTGATTTTTCCTGTCTCTCTTAATGCTCATGGCTACTCCCAAATCCTTCATAGCAAACGTTTAGCTAATTTCACCTTAAGCCATATCCTGCATGTGTGATCCTACAACTAGCATATCATCTACATACAACAATAGAATAATATATCTACCGTTATCAAATCTCTTAAAATATACATAATGGTCAGATTGACACCTACTGTAGCCATGCTCAGTCATAAACCTGTCAAATTTTAAATACCATTGCCTAGAAGCTTGCTTGAGCCATACAAGCTTTGCTTCAATCTGCACACAAACTTCTCCTTACCCTTGACATCAAATCCTTCTGGCTGTTCCATGTATATTTCCTCATCCAAATCTCCATGAAGAAATGTTGTCTTAACATTTAGCTGCTCAAGATGCAAATCCTCAATAGCAACCAAAGACAATACAACCCGTATAGAAGTCATTTTAACAATAGGAGAAAAAATCTCACCAAAATCAATACCTAGTTTTTGTGCAAATCCTTTCACTACCAATCTGGCCTTATATCTCATCTGTCCATTCTCGCCTTCTTTCAACCTGTAGGTCCATCTGTTCTTGAGTGTTCTCTTACCAGCTGGCAATTCAACCAAATCCCATGTTTGGTTCTCTCTTAAGGACTCCAACTCCTCAACCATGCCACACTCCCACTGACTCTTGGACTCCACCTGTATTGCTTCTTCAAAACTCTCTGGTTCTCCACCATCAGTTAGCAATAAATAAAATAAAGAAGGAGAATATCTAATTGGAGGCTTACTCACCCTTTCTGACCTCCTGATGGGTGTTTGAGACTCGTTTACAACACGCTGTCCACCCAAATTATCTGATAGTGACTGACCTCAGTCACCTCCAGACCTGTTACTGGTCGACACCGATTCTGTCTGACCGACCTCAGTGTCTGTCCTGCCGACGTCGGTCTCTGTACGGCCGACGCCGGTTTTTGTACTGCCGATGCCAGTTCCTAATCTATCGACGTCGGTCTCTATGTTTTCCTACAAGTGATTATTTCTTTTTCTCGTGAGCTCATATTGGACCTTCACCTCATCCAATTCACCATTGCTCTGCTCAGATTGATTCAGCTTCCTTAGCTGATCACAATACATCACTCTTTCATTGAAAACAACATCATGGCTCCTAATTACCTTGTTAGTTTCTAGATTTCACAATCTGTAACCAAAATCATCTGAGCCATAGCCAATAAACGTTCACCTCATAGACTTAGCATCAAGCTTCTTTCTATTTTCTTTATCTATGTGCACAAAGGCTTCACAACCAAAAACTTTGAGATATGAGAGATCTACCTTTTTACCTATCCATGCCTCTTCTGGAATACCACCATCCAGAGCTGTAGAGGGTCCTCTATTAATCAGGTATACTACAGTGTCAACAGGTTATGCCCAAAACTATAAGGGCAAACTAGCATGCAATCTCATACATCTTGCACGCTCCATTATTGTCCTGTTCATCCTTTCAGCAATTCCATTCTGCTGAGGTGTCCTTGGAACCATCCTTTGAGATTCCATGCATATAACAATAATCTCTAAATCCTTATAACTGTAGAACTCACTGCCATTGTCAGATCTCAGGGACTTCAGTATTTTACCTGTTTCATTCTCAACCATAGCTTTCCAGATCTTAAAAGTCTCAAATACATCAGATTTTCTTCTAATACAATAGATTCATACCTTCCTTGTAGCATCATCTATGAAAGATACATAGTACTGTGATCCTACAATGGAAGCAACCTGAGCCGGTCCCCACACGTCTGTGTGAACAAGTTGCAACTTATGCCTCTTCTTAGTAGACCCAGTCTTGAGAAAACTAACCCTTTTCTGTTTTCCAAATACACAGTGCTCACAAAACTCTAGATCTATGCCTTTTAAATCTGAAAGCAAACCTTTGGACTTAAGAATTGACATCCCCTTCTCATTCATGTGGCCAAGCCTTGAGTGCCACAATTTAGCATCCACATCTAAAGTAGATAATATAGAAGGAGATTTGTTAGTAACACAATTACACAAATAGAGAGTACCTTCTCTCTTACCTCTGGCCATAACAATTGCACCCTTGGTCACCTTCCAAGATTCTGCTATGAGAGTTACTGTACAACCCTCATCCCCTAACTTTCCTGTAGAAATCAAATTTCTCTTCAAGCTAGGAACATGCATCACATCTCTCAACACCCATGTGTTGCTATTCTGCATCTTCAGCTGTACTTTACCTTTGCCGATTATTTTACAGGGCTCATCATCCCCTAGATACACTATTCCAAAATCTCCATGGATATAGTCACTAAAATATTCCCTGTTAGGGGTAGCATGAAAAGATGCACTAGAATCTAACACCCAAGATTCTATATTATTATGCAGAGAGAAAATTAAAGCATCTTGTGCAATACCTGCAACCTTGGCTTCTTCCTTTCCTTCGTGCTGATTGTCCTCCTTAGGCTTTAACCAGCAATCTCTACTTATGTCCCCCATCTTTTCACAATTCCAGCATTGTGGCCTTCTGCCATTTCTAGATTTAGATCTGCCTTTCCCCTTAGATTTGGATCTTGATCTGCCTTTCTTGCTCTTCTCTTTTTGCCTCCCCATGCTCTCAAAACTTAAAGCGTTCCCAGATGTCTCTTCTGTGCTTTTCCTGCAAATTTCCTCATTCAAGATAACACTAACAACATCCTCTACTTTCAAAATATTTGATGCAGATGTAGTATTACTTACTGCCATTACTAAGCCATGCCAGCTTTCAGGCAAGGAACATAATATTAAAAGATCTTTTATTTCATCATCAAACACTATATTGACTGAACTTAATTGATTCACAATTCCATTGAAATCATTCAGATGAGTAGAAACAGATCCACCTTCATTCATATGCAAATTAAATAATTGCTTCATAAGATATACCTTATTAGAAGCTGAAGGTTTTTCATACAAATTAGCTAACGTAGTCATCAACTCTACTGTAGACTTTGCCTGTGATAAATTAGATATCACAGTGGATGCTAGACTCAGTCTTATAGACCCAGAGCCTTTCTATCAAGAACTTCCCATTCTTCATCCTCCATGTCTTTGGGCTTCTTTGCAACCCCACCTAATGGTAAGTAGAGATCTTTCTGATATAGATAATCCTCTATCTGCATTCTCCAATGTTGGTAATTTTTGCCATTGAACTTTTCCATTCTCAGTTTACTTTCATCTGCCATTGCTTCTCCCACTCAAACAGAAATCCTTGCAGAAACTCCTGTGAGAACCTGTAATCAATACACACTACACAGATCTGAACCACCTGTTAGTGAACCTGAGCTCTGATACCACTTGTTGGGGATCAACCAACAATAGATTACACTTGTGAAAGCAATAAACGCAGAAATAAATCAGATAGACAAGTAACTAGAATGATAAATAGCAAGAACAAGAGATACAAGAAACCACCCTGAAAACTTGTATTAACAAAATCTTTACAAAAGGAATACAATTGAAGAAAACTTCTTTCTTCCACACCTCTCCTAAATGTATAGATCTCTCACTAGATCTCTATTCCTCAAGAGCTCTCTCTCTCAAGAACAATCAACTCCAACAAGCCTAGATTGATTCGATTTTGTACTATCCTTCAAACATTCACAATGTTCTACTCATACTCTCAAATAAGCTAAGAAGATCTTTCCTACATATAGAATTAGGAAACTTGAGCATGCACTTACAACCAACAGTTAAGCCTCTTGAACAAGGGCTCTAAAAATAATATTACTAATAATAGAGACGCGAGCTTAAGACTACAACTTAAACTCATCATGCAAACACTCGCTTCTGTCCTCAGAAATAGCTTTCTGGATGCACAGGTAACCGACGTCAGTTCCTGCTGCTTGCCTATGACCACCATCGGCCGACCCACTGCTGACGCCGACACCTCTGCAACTGCACCTGACCAACGTCGGTCGATCCTGACCAACGCCAGTGTCTGTGTAGACCCGAAACTGTTATAGTGTGCTCCTTGGTGAAGCTTTTAGCTCCACACCCTAACATTATTTTATTATTTTCATATAAAATTTTATTTGATGTATATTTATGGAGCAGGTACTACTGATAAATTGTTTAGTGTTTGTAGGAATAGGTCAAGTGACTAGCCTCATTGGTGAACTTCAGCTACTAGAAAAATAAGGGAAGCTTATGAGAAATTAGGTTGGTACCAATAGGTAAAACAAAAAGGTGATATTTATATCCATGGTTTGTATTTAGTCTTTTGATTTTTATGAATTCATCTTTATTGTCTTCTTACCTTTGTAAAAATGATTGTCTGTATCATTATTTTATGTTTTGTTCATATTTAATGAGTTATGGGATCATTGATTGCCCCTATTGAAGTCATGTGCTCAAGTACCATTTTTCATGTTCATGATTGTGTTTTGAATCTCTTTTGATTTGTTGGTTTTAAACTTTCTTTCCTCCCTATTAAATTTAATTGTGTAGTCTTGGATATAGGCCATAATGTTTTAACATTGAAGTAATTCCCATTTTGAATGGTTAGACCATATCTTAGATCCCCATAATATTTTAATAAATATCATTATGTATTGATTTAGAATGATTTGGTTTATTGAATCCATTTACCCATAATGAGTTTGATTTGTTGAATGAAAAAGGGGATTTTTTATTATTTTGTCTTGATGACTTGGTCATTGACTTTCCTAGGCATAGTATGGAATTATCATTTCATTAAAAATCTAAAGTTTGGCATGGCACTAATGGGACATGACTTGGAATTATTATTAATTTTGACTTGATGCCTTAGAGAATTCAATGAAAAGTTTGGGTAGGTATTATGAAGATTGGGGGAAAACATTTTGGTGGTGGAAATTATTAATATTGGCTTATGCATTGAAATCTTCCTCTACACATCCTCTCCTTAGAAAACTCACAGCATGGAACCCCTACCAGTAACATGGCATAGGAGTTGGGGGTTTGTCAAGAGATTTTTTTTTTTTTTTTTTAAGGAGCCACGACCTTCTACATGGGAAAATTCAAGATTTGGGGGGGAAGATCCCAAATGTGGGCTATGGAAGAAAGCTCTGAATCCTCCTGGGTGTGCAGGGAGATGGAAATGGCTAGGGAGAAACAATCCAAACATCACAACCTCCTGCTAAGCTTGTAATAAAATATGCAAGTAAGTATTACCCTTAAAAGTTTTATGGATAATGGTGGAACTACTAGTCTCTGTTGAATTGGGGTTTTGATGGAAATAAATGAACTCATATACTATATATCCATATAAACCAAGAAAATTAATTTTACCTATTTTAGATAATATTCTATGCATAAATCAATTTGGATAGACCACCTTGTTTTGGCATTTTGTTTCACACTACTCCCCTACTATGTTAAGTTGCCTAGGTGGGTTGATGGCATATTGTTTTTGACTAATGGAATAGCCATAGGGATATGCTCAACATGGGTTAATTTTATATCCCTATTGGGGTAGGGTATCATAATATTTGTGTATTCATTCTAAAATTTTGTTAAACACTTATAACTGAATTTTGGTCTTTATTAAACCATGATAGATTTTATAAAAGCATGGTTGTAGAATGAATTTGGTCCAAAAAATAATTTTAGATGGTCTAGGAAATATGAATGCATGTAAATTTAGTTAAACCCATTTAGGGACAAAACACATATTATGGGGGTTTTGTTTTCTACCAATCCCACTCAGATTTTATAGGCTTAATGCACCCTGTCATTTATTTCCCTCTAATTAAATATGGTGAAATTATACACACACATATACATATACATATACATATACATATACATATACATATACATACACACACACACACACACACACACACACACACACACACACACACACACACACACACACACACACACACACACACACACCACACACACACACACACACACACACACACACACACACACACACACACACACACCTTCCTTTACTGGCTGTATTTAACTGGATGGGTCTACCCATATATAAGACTAAGAATTATAAAGTCTGAGTCATTTTTAAGCTGTGTAAGAAACTAATTTCATTTGTATAATTGTTTCAAAAATCAATTTTATAACCTCTTTTATTTTAATGAAGCATGGCTTGTGCTTAAAGGCCAAATTAATGTGTCTTTTGCTTTTGGCTTGTGGGGTCAGTTATGTGTGCATGTATACCTCATTTACTATGGGAATGCCCTTTATAAATGTATTTGAACATATGATAATGGTGAAAACCCATAATTCATGTTATCATTTTATAAAAACTGGGCTAAATTTAAATGATTTGGGTTTTTGATATTAGCTGAGTTTAACCTCTTTTCCCTTGGGACTGCCCTTAAAATTTTATCTAGACCTTGAAATGTAGTATGAAACCCATCAATGTTTTATTAAGATTTAATTGATTATAGGCTATGGGGTGAGTTTTCATTAAGTACTATTGTTAACCATATTTATTCAAATTAAAATGTGGTGAATTGTACCTTCTTGGGCTTGACTATATTTTATACCATATTGAATCCAATTTCTTTCTTGATTATGTTATGGTTGGATTACTTGTTAAGGTCTTGAGTTGTTTACTGATTCTAGGTAGCATGATATTTCTAGGAAGAAAAATTTATCTTGTCATTTCAAGCAATTAAGGCTTTAAAACCATGAACTTAGATTTACCTCTAAATCTACCTTTTTGAGTTCAAATCTAATGAGCTAAGCAAAACTCATATGCTCCCTTAGATGAATATCCTTTTCTTGTCTTATGCTTGTGTGTTGTACAAGCTGTTATTTCTTGTGGTCTTGGTTAACATGCTAGACCTAGTGTTTATTGTCTATTGTTCAATGTTGTTTTATTAAATGTTTGGTTGTTGAGTGGTGTACCATGACTTGTGTCACCTGTATGCTCATAAATTTTTAGTAAAACCTGGATGCCTTTTTCCACAATTCAGGTAATAATTGGGGTGGTCAAGGAAACTAATTATTGGGCTCATCAGGCTATACCTTGGGGTTCTGACACTTTCATATCATGTACTTATTTCCTATTGGTTGAATTATCATATTTGAGGTTGATGAATCTAACATGTTAGTAGGTTGTGTATTTAGTTCTGATCATAATGGTTTCATTAATATAAATGATATTTATGACTATGATGTGATACCTATGTCATGGATTATGGTGATATGACATTGTTATGTTAGTGGTACGCATGCATGGCGATGCATACCACATATGGGGTAGCATCATGATGCATGAGTATCAAGCATATATTGACTCTATTATATAATTTAGATATTTCATATTTATTGAATGGATATAACATGGAACTATTATAACTACATTATGAAATTAAGTGTTGGTTATTTATACTGTTACTTGTTGATAGATGAATTTATATGAATAATAAGTACTCTTGATAATTATGATTCTTCCAAATTCATATTCAATAATATTGTATATTTACCATTTTGGTGTAGTGGAAACATATATTCTTGGTAATAAATCTAAACATGAAGTATAACCTTACTTGAGGTGCATTTTGTGTTTAAGTTTGAAAGCTATTGATTATCTAGATAAAACTTATACGTTAAATGCAAACCATAAAAGAGATTACAGTAGTATGAACAAGGCTACGAATTGGTCTTAAATGGAAATTGATATTATTACTAAGTTATTAATTTTAGTTTGAATTCCTCTTTGTTTAAAAAAGTAGGAAAATTTGGCCCTTGTAGATGAAGTATTTTATTAACAACCATATTGAAGGTTTACGAACCATAATTTATGGTTAATAATTCATGAAAGAATATGTAGGTTGTGTTATGGTTGCAAAAGTGCATCACTTAATGAGTTATCATCTTGGGTTTAATAAAAATATTATCATTTTGTTATTATGATGAGATTTTGACACTTTATGGACCTAACATTACTGTTGTAAATACTTGTAATTAAACATGCTAAACCTCTAGTGAGTTACTAGAATAACCTATGTATCAGCTAAATTTATGATTTCATGCATAATATAGAGAATAAATAGATTATATATAGTTGTAGCTATAGCTATTCAAATCCCATGAAGTGACTTAATTCAACATGTTAATCCTTATTAGACAACTGAGAACTACTCTCATACCTATGGGTATTATGGCTACCATACATATGTATTAGTATTTTTCATTGACTCTAAAAGTCTTAATATAGAACTTGGTGTATGCCTAGCTGGATGTAGTCTTATCAATGACTACTTAGATGCCTCATTAATGTTTCTTTCTTAGTGGAAGTCAATTATACTTGAATAAATTCTATCCCATTTAAATGTACTTTAGAGTCATTAAAACATTTAGTTAGCTATGTTTCCCTTCCTCATTGACTCATGGATGTGTTGGTTGGTTTGGGCATTGACATCTATGTCTTGAGGCATTTGGAGTTAGCTAATTTCAACCATTTTATGCACTCTTATTGTGAAAATGATTAAGTATTAGGAGTTTATTCCAATAAGCATCTACTATGCCAATAAGATCTCTCAAATGCTGGAATTATATTTGTATTGCAACTAAATAGGTTTTTATTAAACCTAAAATTATCATTGAGACATTTATTTAATCATATGAGTAAAATGAGTATAAGGGATTGTATTCCATAAGTAATCATTTATGCTTCCTTGGCTGGTAATATATATACATCCCTAAGAACTTATGGGACTAATGGAATTTTTAGACTCCTTTGATAATGGTAAAACACTATTATTAAAATTCTCTTCCTTGTAAGATTATTGATTTGGTCCTAAGATAAGCTTAATAAAAAAATGTATGATATTATGGCTACTAAATCCAAGATTATATTTATGGAATCTTGAAGAATAGCTCTATGGAGTTGCCCCATCTATTATAAGCCACATTGGTAATCAATTGGGTATCTCATGCTAGTTGATTGGACTCCCTTATGTACCAATCTGAGTAGCTATGAATTTAGTCCACCTTGGGATGTCTTTTATCAAATAATTTGATGACTCTAGGATATATATATATATATATATATATATATATATCAAATAATTTGATGACTCAAGGATATATATATTTATTAGGGTTAATTGACCACTCAATAGTCATATTAGTGGAAGTTATCAGTATTGTATAAAGTTTGGAGTCTATCAGTGTGTGTACATACATTGATACACCCCAAACTATATACTCCTTGGTGAGGATGCACTCCCATATAAAAATCTTTACTGATGACTTAATCTTACTTATATGTTTGTTGTCAACTAATAGAGTGTTGATTGGGAGCACCCTTGTGTGTAAATCCACTTGATGTTGGCTCATCTCATTTGATTAGGTTTAGGATTAGAACACAGTGCTGCTATGTACTCTAAAGTAAAGTAATTCTTGATTTTTTTATTATTTCACTCAGCTAGATGGTTATAATTTTAATATTATTCAAGATTAGTAATTTATTTCATTATTTAGTTAAATATTCATAAAAAGTTTCATAATTTATAATATTCATAAAAAGTTTCATAATTTAATTTATATACTTAATTCTAAATATCAAATAGAACAAGACGTTCCTAACCTTATTACACTATCTGATCTTATTTAAGAAGAACAAGTGATGCTAGAATTTAATTCTAAAGAGAATGCCACTTAAGCATTTATTATGCTTAATAGTGTTTCAAAAAATACTAGAAACTAGAATTATAAACCTAAACCTACCAATGACAAATATGGAAACAAAAAATATGATACTAAGAATCACAAAGTTAAATTTAATATAAATTACAATTTGTGTGGTAAATTTGGACATAAAAGGGAAGACTATTATAAAACAAAACCTCAAAAAATAACAAAGGTAAGAAAGGTTTTAATTAAAATCAACATAAAAATCAAAGTGAGAATCAAAAGAATAATCAAGAATAAAATTGTAACATTATTGCTTTGTATGCTACTTTGTTTACTTTAATAAAAATGAATGAATTTTATATAGTGGTGAATCACATCATATGACTTGTTTATCAAGTATTTTATCTAACATTAGAGATATATCTAAATGTATTTATTTAGGTGATAATACTATTCTATAAACTACTAATCAAGGAAAAAATAAATTTATAAATTAAGTCATAAAAGAGTTTTTCTATGTTTTCAAACTTAAGAAAAATATATTATCCTATTCTTAGATTATAAATGATAATTTCAAATTAATTTTGATTAAGGATAAATAGTCTATTAAGAATCAATATAGTTATTTGATTGTTGAATGAATTCAACATAATGGTTTATACATATTAATTTCTTATTTTGCATGTTATCTTTCATTGCATAGTAGAAATGAATCAAAATTATGACATGAAATATTGTGCCATGTTAATTTTATAAGTTTATATTATGTCTCATCATGATCTTTTCATTAGTATTCCTAATATTTATACTCATCATTAAGCTTGTGAGGAGTGCTTATGTGGTAAAAAACACACTAAAACCTTTCACAAAAATCATGAGGCTAACTCCTCTCATCCCTTATAGCTTATTCATAGTGATGTTAGAGGGCCTATAGAAGTTTCTTATATTAATAATTCTTTAGTTAATTTTTTTTTATAGATATTTGATTTTGATCAGATCTACGAATTAGTCTGGGACACAATCAAGGGCTCAAATCCCCAAGTGATCATCTATCACATATTTATCAGATATACCAACAATAAACACAAACAACACTTAAATACCAATAATGGCCACATCTAGCCTCATATACCTTAGTGAGATTTGAACCTAGGTGGGTCTTGAAACAACCATGTCACTTTACCAATTCACCCACATCTCATTGATAATTTTTTTGGTAATAGACGTTATTTAACTAGAGCTAAAACTAGCTATGAAGAGTAGCCCTAGTCATGGACTCTTGACTTATCTCATCATATTTAATACAAGTTTTAAGCCACATATCGACCCCCATCAAATTAAACACCGAGACAACTAGTCCACCACATCGAGTACCCTCATAAATGACTCATTGGAGTCTAGTGTGGGAATGATGTTATAGAGGTGGTTAGCCTAGGGAGTGGACCCCAAGACCTCCCACTTCTATCACTTAGCTCACACATTGCTAGTCTATCCCCACTGGGTATTTCTTTATTTTATTTTAGTTTAAAAGACACTGATAAAATTGATACTATCTCAATTATAATATTATTAGTTAGTAAAAATATTTAGTTTGATTTAATAAAAATTCTAATTATAACTATATTAATAGATATATTAGTCTTATATGAGAAAATGAAAAAAATATATAAATATTATATTATTTTCAAAATGTTTATATTTATAACTATTTTCAATTTATAAGAGTTAAAGATTGCAATGCATTATATACACAACATCATTCTTCATTTTACAAGCTAGTCATGTTTAGTTATTGTATTTGATAAGAAGATCATGCTCAATAATAAAGTATTGTTTTCTTTCAATTGTTAAATATGATCTAATTTGATAAGTGGGGCAAGTTCTTTCTAACATGCTTAGATGCTTCATTTGATAAAAATATATGTTATGAAATGTAAAGTGTAAATAGAGTTTATATTATTAATTAGCTCCTAATCATTCACTTTACTAATAATTTTGATCATACATGTTTGAAATTAATTATTTCAATCTCTTAACTATTTGATTGGATGATTGCATATCATGCTAAAATTATCCATGTTTGATATATGAGATGTCACATGCCCCAATTTTCCAATAGATCTATTTCTAGATCATTGGAAAATGGTGAAAAACATATTAATCTTATAAATTCTAAAGATTTAAATTATAAAAAGAGTTATCTCTAATAAGATATCTAATATTTGGCTAACTTAATATCATATTAATAGTGAAATTATTGTATGTGAATCACATGGTAGTTGGGGTACCCATTATGTCAATATTTAGACGTCCAATAATGAGTTGCATACAATGATTTATGTATGTCACTGAGTAAAAAAATTAGTGATTTAGTTTGCCTAAAATATGAATTGATTGTTTAAAATGTGTTGTACCATAGATAAACATATGTCATCATTTATATTTCTATATTTGGTAATTGTGATGCTAACCATGATTTGATATAATAAATATATTTTTGGATATTTTTTAAGTATGGTACAAGAGTTATCACATGGAATTTTCTAAATAAGCCATGTGGCTACAAAGGTTGTTATAATAACTCCATTTAGATGTTTATCAAAATACCACCCTTCTTTGTGATAGTCAAAGTTATACAACTCTAACAAAAAATTTAGTGCAACACTAATGAACTAAACATATTGAATAAGTTCATGTGAATTTTATTTGATACAAAGTCCTCAATGGTGATATTAATCTACAATTTTTTCATACAGATGAGCAAATGGTAGATATATTCATAAAACTAGTTGGTGCTACCAAGTTTTACAAGTTTCATACAATGTTGGGCCTTTTAAAGTTGCCATTGAAGTGGAGTGTGCATGAAAATGTCACCTCGTAATGGCCATGTGTTTCTTTCTTATTCTCTATACTTCTCCTCCTTGTAAAGCATTGTAATAATTCACTTAAATAATATTTTGTTAAATTTCATCATATATGAGTTTACAGTGTACCCAATACTTACAAGAATATATTGTAATAAAGGTCCTTATATTATAAAAGGCTCTAAATTCTTCACTAATTATTCTTGATAAACTGTGAGATGTAGTCTCATGATCATACTAGCCTATACTTATTTTAAGTAGTTTATGGATTATAATTCATTTTTAAAAAAGGTTATACTAGCATGATGAATATTTTTAAATCTTTGAAATGTTAAATGCCTCCTAAAATCATTATAAATAGTTTACAGAGTATAATTCCTCTATTATAAAGGTGACTATGGTATGTATCCCCACTTAATATTAAGGGGGAGTGTTGGAATAATTAATAATTAAGTGGTTTTATTCATGTACCCTTACCATAATAAATTATATTAGGTAAATATAAAAATATTTTATTATTTAACATGAGTTAATCCTCATGTAAATAAATAAATAAATATTAATTTACCATTATGATTGAGGAGAGGATGGATGAATTGGGTTACAATGGTTCACATCGCACTATATAATTTGAGATTTTACATTATAAAATCATATCTATGTGAATATCACATTTTCACACGAGAGTTCCAATTGAAAATAATTCAAATTTTTGTGAAGAAGCGAGGATAACAAAGAATTATATTGGGTCAAATTTATTTCTCACACAATGAATAATCTATTGTGTTTTTTACCTCCTTGTGAAGTTTTCCATATTATATCTGGTGTTCATCTCTCTATGTATCTTTTCCTTCAATTACACATCTAGATATAGTAATTTATATATGCATTATTCTACATTTTCTAACACATTAATCCTAATCCCATTTCTATCTAGCACCTAATTTAAGATAACTTGGAAAACTAATTTCACTTTGAGAGAAACTATCATAAAAATTCCAAATATAAAATTCCCCCAAAGGAGTAGGTCTTAGTTAAAGTATAAACATTAATATTTAATGTCAAGGTTTCATATTATCAAGTGTCATAATCCAAACTAATTGCATACATTTTAGTGGATCATTATTTAATACACATATACCTAAGTAGGGTAACTACATGATGTTTGATACATTTTTATAGTATTATAATGTAGCCAATGATCAACGACTCAACAAGATGTGGTTGGGGTTGTCCAACCCATCTTCTCCAACCATATTTTATAAATAAATAAAGTGTCATAAGTGGAGATATGAGCTTAAAGTAAAGGAGTATAATATTTATATCTTTTCACAATAAAAAACATATAAAATCACATAGGAACCATCTAAATAGGCCATTAATGTGACCTATGGTAGAACAAACTGAAAGAAACACAAAGGATAACTTTAGAAGGAAGTAGATGAATTCAATGACCATAGGAATTTGAACATTACCAACAATGCCCTAGTAGATTATGATAGGTAGTTTCTTGAGCCAAATGACCACATATCCATTTTAGATAGTTTCAAGGGACTGTATCTAGACTGAGATTATAACACAATGATGAACAAACTAGGTATTCTATCATCTTGGCACTTTTTATATTTATTGATTAATAATTATCCACATTTTGCATTCAAATATTTATAATTTATAAATTTATTATATAATTTTAATATTCATTATTTTGTACTCATTTATAAAACTTTTAAAAAATAAGTTAAACAATCATTGACATTTTAGTTCATGTATTTTAATGTTACTAGGTTAATTAGCATTTGCATATTTTTTGATCTATTTTATTGTACACCTTTAGAGTTTTAATACCTATGCGACCTACACTAATATATAATCTAAGATCATAACAAATATGGTTATAACATGTAGATAATATTTTTCATGTTTGCATATGCATTAATTGTAATCATATTATCATATACACATAAATTTTTCATATGGATTCTATTTGCATTAAAATATAATTAATGTTAATCCCAATGGAGGTATTTTATTATTTATTGTCAATTATAATATTTTTATTTTATGTGGTTGATCTAGTATTATAATTGTTTAATGTAAGTTATGTTATATGTGTGATTATGTATGGTAAAATAATGTCTCTATAATGTTTTCTTTTCATGGTTGATGATGGTAGTTGGAAAGGAAAATAACTTGATAGTTTAAATATAATTAGGAATAAAAATATATTTATGATGTTTATAGGTATAGTAATAGTCCTATCTTGTCAAACTCAATGAGTCATTGAATATTCAAAAATTTCAATGTTATCTTCTAGTTTTTATTGTTTAAGTTATTTAAATATCCAAAATATTTGATTATTTAGATGGAAGGGCATATTCCAAATAATAATGTGATGTTATTATGGATAGTTTAAAATGTGATTCTAAATACTTATGGTACATAATGTCTCATAAATAATGAAAAATATTCTCATTTATTTCATGAAAAAATCTACTTTCAAAATAATTATTTTTTCAAGTATACTTTTTTTAATTAGACCTTCCATCTACAAGTTAAATTTGATGTTTGAATTTATGTGTGAGGTAAATAAATTATGATGATCTAATTTTAAATAAGGAAACATTAAAGTATAAATATACATTTATATAACCATTCATAAATATTTATATTATCCTTAATAATTTTTTATAGTCCACTCATACTTTTTCATTTCATTTTGTACGATCTTTAAAAAAATCCAATATATTAGAATTCATAAGTTTAAATATGTTCATACTAAGGTTAGTTTTATAGGATTCAACCATGTCATAAAAGGAAAAATAAAAAAATGAAAGTGCAATATTTTATTTAACATACTTTTTAATGAAGTGTGTACTTATCAGATAAAATTAAAATGTAACTATTTCTTATCATATAAAATTAAGATAAGTCATGAAAAGGGTTGTAGTCCAACTGGTGATGATGATGGTTGCTAATATCCATCCAAAAAGGTACAAATACCTCTACATACTTGACACAAATAGTCAAGTGGTTAAGCCTAGGATCATACCCTAGATTATTTTGACAGTGTGGATGCCCCTTACTTATGGCTTCTTAGCCAAAGGAGCTCATTGATTTAGATGCATGATTACTTAAAATTTTAAATATATTATATATTTATTTATAAAATATGAATAAATATGCTAACATTCTATATAATTCAATAATTCTATGTAATATATTCAAACATACAATAAAAAAATTAAGGCAAGCCCTTCAAATTTGATCATTTACAATGCCCATTTTGTTACTCAAATAAGAATAACTATTGATTATAATGAAAAAATTTATGATGATCACTCATTTACACATTTTTAAAGATAATCAATCACTCATTCACACCTAAGAAGTACAAAAGTACCACCTATAACTACAATCCCATGGTAGCTAATACACCACCGAATATTGGCATGATGGACATTGATAATGGAACATTCTAATGTAAAAAAATGTTATTAGAATATTATTAGTAATAAAAAGTAAGCCTATGTTATCCTTCTTACTCGAGGGTGCTCTAAGTCCATTTGATGAACTTTCTAGCAATTTCCCATGTTGGAATAACCTCAGTATATTTGAATGGTCTGATGCTTTATACAGAATGTTTACAATTTGATATAAATTTTAACAAAATATAAATTTCAATTTTTTGTTCATATGCCAAACAATATGGTTAGTAAATATTTGATATTAAAATTCTCACAGTTATATATGTACGCTTTAATTTTTTCTATTCATATGTAGAAGGGGGTTAATATGATCCATGGCATTATAGAATTTAGATCTAATATAGACAAGCTATAGATGCATGTGTGTGGGCCTTCAATAATGCCCTTGAATTTAGAGATTAAGTTTTTTAAACATGTCCACTTTACCTTTATATCATATGGATAAATGAAATTACACAACCCCACTACAACACAAATACCAAATTACAAAATTTTAATTTAAATAACTTAGTGAAAATATAATATTGAGTTTGATTAATTTATTCTAATTTAAGAAGCAATGAAAATACATGCTATTTTTTTAATTTAAAAATTGATATATATTTCATTAAATAAAACATAATAATATTAAAAAAATACAAATTCAAAAGGGTTCAACAATCAGAGAAAGAATCAAGGTTCAAGGTAAAACATTATAAAAAATAATAAAATAGTTAAAAAATTATATTTAAGAGGATTAAATGATTTTATTACTTGATATTTCCTCATTTCCAAGTGCTATTACTCCTTTGGCATGCAAGGATAAACTGTTTAGTACATAGTTGCATACTAAGGATCATGGTTTTTACCAACAAGTGATTTAATGGAAATCACATGTCTCTCTATCCCTAGATAAACCAACCTCACCTATCCCTAGATAAACAAATTCCATGTTATTTTCTAGATCTATTTTTTGTGTATTCTCTTGCAACTCTCTCAACCTAGATTCAATAGGCTCTTTCATAGAATTGGAAGAAATAATTATCTTAAGATATTCATTATCTTTTTTGGTGTCATTCACAGTTTCTAAATAAGTTATTATTTTAGTTTCATCATCATCTAATTTGGTACCTAAAACTATAAAAGGGTTATGACATAAAATAATTTGAACTGTCTCCTTCTCATTCGAGTTGAGTTTAGGGTCTTTATTCCCTTTCTTGACTACTTCCTAAAATTACTTCTTTTCAACCATTAATTGAAAGGTGATTTATCCTACAAAAAAAAAATGGGCATGGAACATCAAGTACTAGAAAGGAAGACATCCATAGTCTATAGCTTGCTTAAATATGTCTCCTTCTAAGGATTTCAACTTAACCCTTTTAGGAAGGGGTTTGCTCACATCCATTTACATAAACATTTTCATGAGAAATATGTTTTTTCTATAGGTTTAGTGAAAATGTACATAATTTATATGAGGGAGTTACCAATCTGAGTAAGATTGAAGTCTACCCATAATTGTACATGGAAGTTAAATGGACTTACAAAAACTAGAGATACTTTCGGATCTTCTTGTGTAAAGTCAACTATGAGATTCATGGCATAATGAATAGTCCCAATATACCAAAAATCAAGGCCTACATTCAAAAACTTGAGCTGAGTCTTCTTCAGAGGTAAATAAAATAATGAAAAATCCTCTTGACCCATAGCAAACCTCATAAAAAACAAAGCAAACCTCCTCCAAATCATCAACTTAAAAATGTGGTTGAAAAAAATCTAAGTGAAGGGGAAGAATGATAAAACCCTACATATAACCCTCCTACATTAGAACCTACCCCTCTAGCCATACTAATAATAAAATGAATTTGGCAACCAACTTAAAGAAAAATAAAAATTATATCAAAGGATTGAACAACACCATTAGATACCCCCATTGAACAAACCCTCAATAATGTTCATTAAATAATACATTATATTACATTATTGGCTAAGAAGGCTTGGGCATTAGTCTTCTACTAACCAGACATTTATAACCCTGATAAAGATACCTTTGGCTCCACTATAGACCTTGCTCCATTACCAACTATGTGGGAAAACCTACAATGGAGATTGTCTAAATACACCTTTAAAATAAAGCTTTTGATTTTGCTTTGAATATTTTTATTTTATATTTATCAAAGGGTTGGGAACAATAAGGTAAAAGGGATTTGATAAAATATTCAATTAAATATGATATTTCCTTTGTTGTTCACACACCTCAAGGAAATTCTTTAGTTTTATAAAGTGAAATCATGACTCTTTTCAAATGTAAAAGCCTTTCTTAAATAAATCATTTTTTAAGAATCTTGTATCATTAATCTTATAGATATTAGTTCATGATAAACTATTTAGTTGCATAATCAATCACAAATTAAGATTACATTGAGATCTATGAATACAAAATAGTTAGAATAACCATTGGCTAAATCTAATTATTGAAAAACATAAACATAAAACACCTTCAAAGACTAATTAGCTTAATGAAAACTATCCATGCACAACATAAAAATAGAGAAAGAAAAAAAATAAATACAACCCACAAACTTTCTTTTGAATTCTTAAAGCTTGCATTACTATTGCTAAAATCTTTGCCCCTTAGTGGCTAACGAATGAATTATACTAAAAAATAACATATTTTTGGCCAATAAAATCATGAGCTAACCCTTTTACAATGTTTTAAATATTCATTTATATATTAGGGGCCCTTCCCATTTATTATCACAGTGGAAAAGTTTGTTAAAATCAAAGGCATGTGGAGACAATTACAGAAAAGATAAAAGTATCAATCATGAAATGGAAATGGGTAGGTGCACTATGTGTTACTTGGTAAAATTTGACAAAACAATGGCCCTCTTGCATTATTTGAAGGATATTTTCTTCCATCTGTCTATGTATCCACCTTTGACTGAGTATTATTTCAAGAATATGCCCAATCATCTCACCATTAGACAAGCTACATTTTATGCTAGTTGCCTTGATGAACTTATTCATGATGTTTTTTTAAATGTAGACAAAATATCCAATGCCCTAAATCCATTCATATTAAAATATGACATATAATTGGCATTCCCATTACTTCATTTCATTTCAGGTTGAGTTTGAAAAGTACTAAGTTGAAAATTATTGTTTAGAATCCTACTAGCATATGGATTTGATAGTTTAATGGGTGGTGACAACCATCAAATTTGAATTCATATCTTTAGGGAGTGACATGGATATATTTTTAAAGAATTGGGCTCCATCATGTCCCTTTGTTGTATGATCCCTATCATAGATGCCATGTTGCAAAATCAAGAATTTATATTTGAAATTTATAATTCACAACCCTTTTTATTGCAAGCCATGCAATGATGACATTTGGCACCTCTTGATTACCTCACATCCCACTGAGCATATGACTGCACCACACAAACCCTTTAGAATGAAAAAACATATGCGAGTTAATTGACTCAAATTTATATAGGCCTTAGTCTTTGAAAACCTTATTTCAATATTATGAGTGCACGATAACTTGACACTTGGTCAAACATTATTGCCTCATAACCCCATAAGGTATAATCACTAAAAACATTCTTCGACATGTTATGAGGTTACAAGTGTGTGAGAACATTCCATGTGGCTTTGAGTATAACCACATTTGTCGACTGGGGGTAGTAGTGTCACCTTTCCTTAAGGGTCCATGCCATGTGGCACTTTGTCATAGAATCACAACTTGAATTTGTCAAATGTTTATGATATAATACAAAGGCATGGGTGAACACAAGGCTACCACTTGTCAAGTTACTATTTCATCATAGTCTTACAAGTTTCAAGTCTAGGATAAAATGCCTATGAAAATATATGTCAATGCAAGTTTTCAAAAACTCAACACGTGACATTGAAATATATATGGTATTTTTATAACTTAGTTTTTATTCAAAATTTCGATTATGAGTACTGCAAGTCTGCAAGAGCATGCCACATGGAGCCGATGAACTCAATCATTGTATTAGAGATGGTGTTAAGACCTTGAAGATTTACAAATGGATGACAAGTGGCATCCTTTCAAAATGTCACAAGCTCTTAGACTTAAGACTTATGTAAATTTATCTTGAAAGTTATGGGGATGTGATCTTGAAAAAATCTAGCAAGTGGCAAGCTCAGTCTAACTTGAAGAAATGTGAAAATGTGATTAAGTCTAAATGTTGTGAATACATGCCACATGACCCAAATAGTCAAGTCACTACCCTTGAAATTAAAAAGTGATTCAACTAAGTCCTAAAGTGTACAAAGTTGTGAATTGTTTCACAAGTGTGGAATGTTGCAATTTAGTCCAAAAATCCACAAATAGATCTTTAAGTCTACATGACAAAGCACTAAATTTAGCTACAAAACAATTTAAGTAAAACGACTTGTAAGATAATGTAAAAGGGAGAAATAATTCAATTATGAACCCTTTACAAAATCCATTAGCAAAAATAGATCAAAGAATATGAAAAATAAGCTAAAACACATGGAACACTTGAATGAATAAGTTCTTATACAAATCCAATTTGTTTGCATAATCCAATATGAAATGAACCTTAAGATAACTATTATTATACATTAGATCAAGATATAATCTAGTAAGGACTTTTTGTACCTAAAGAAAAAAAGTTGCACCATTATTTTGATGAAATTTTGGATGGTTTGTTTATTTTCTTGTTTTAAATGTGAGTTTCTATTTTAAAAAATAATGGGGTGTGTTGGTCCCAACAATAATATATATTATAAAATATTATTATTATTGAAGGTTTTTATATTTTCACAATCTATTGAACTGAGAACTAATTTTCAAGTGAAAATATTGTACTTGATTTTGATTTGATACACCAGATTAAAATGAAGCACATGATTTTCACCTAAATTTCAACTCTCATTATTATTATTATTATTATTATTATTATTATATAAAAAATATATCATTGTATAATATTATAATATAAAATATATTATTAATATTATATATAAAAATTATATTATAATATACCATAATATTTCGCCATACCATTCATTTAAGTAGGAAATAAAAGAAAAATAATTTCACATATTGGCCAATTATAAATGTGTATATATTTCTAGAATAGGAGATTAGCTCCACAAGTTCCACATTGAAAGCATATAAAATAATTGCAGTCTTTATACAATGTGACACAAAGATTTGAACCCATCTCAACAATTGATTCTTACTTAAGTTGGTATCCTTCCACATTCGAAACCAGTAACATACAAGTGAGACATTGCATTATGCATTGCTCTAATTGATTCCCTGGTGAATGACAATTTGACCATTAGACAAATCAAACATCATCTCTATAACCCTAAATATGTCTAAATGCTTAAATAAAATGTGCATTACTAATTATGGATTAGTAGTTGTGTTTAATAATTACTATGTATTAATGATAAATTAAATCCACAAAATCTTTAATTACTATTTAACTTTTTAATTATTTTTCTATAGATCGTAAGTTCAATTCTCAACAAAAAGGAATATATTATTTCTACTTATATAAATATCATGTGCATGGAATGAACATCGTGTTTTTTAAATTTTACATGTTAAAAGTAATTTAATTTAATTTAATTTAATTAATCACTCATTTTTTAAAGTGTCCTTTCACCGAATTTTCTTTACGTTTCAAAGAATTAAAAAATTGACATTTATTTGTATCATTTTTTTAAATTTCTGATTTGATATTGATCTTTATGTGTAATCATATATTAATGTTAATTACTTTGAAATGGGGGCACTGAAGTTGCAGCTATGCAATGCCATTGTGGATGAAGGGTTCGGCTGGGTTAGAGGAACCACTAAGAGCAAAAGTAGTTATGGTAAATTGCAGGGATACATAGTGAATCTTACATGTGGGAACTGGGTGGGACATCTACAACCAAGCATGTTAGGTCTCAACTAACAACCCATCTCATTCATAACTCAAAATCACCTCACTCGGCTTCAAATGTTTTTGCATCACTTGATCCCTCCACATGTGCACCAAGTGCATGCATAATATATGCACTCGGTGGAGCAAGGCGGTGACAATATTTAGAAAGATTTCAAATATTTATAATGGCCTTTATTGACTTAACAACCCATACACGGGCACTAACAACGCATCTGTCCCTTTTGTAGTACATGTTTTATCTAGACCATTAATATTTTGAAATTTATTAATATTTTTTTCATATATTTATTCAATATCCACATCGAATAAAGTAATTTGCAAGAAACAAAATACGACTGTATTAATTTATTAATTATATGGATGTGTTTATAATTAATAAATTTTTATTAATTATTAACAATAACAAATGTCGTATAATGGTTAGTGCCTATTTTTTATGTGTCAATTGTATTAAAAATTGTAATGTAAATTGGACTTGAATTAAGTTCAGAAATTTAAAAAGTAAATTTGTAGGTGGGTAGGATAAATGTTGCATATTAAAAAGGGGCAATCATCAATAATAGATATGGAGAGAAAATATTATAAATATAATAAAATATATAATAATAATAACATTAACATGAAACATATATAAAACATATGTTAATGTGTTAGTACTGTGGCATCGATCAATTAAAACCTTCCTCCTCACTCAATAACATTGTGCATGTTGAATAAAGTGGCATGATTAGATATTAGACCAATATCTTCCCTAAACATAACCACATAAATCATTTTAGTTTTAGGGTTATATATATTGAATTTTTTATAGTTTTGCAAATTTATTTGTAGACACATATAAATAGAAAAGAATAAAAAAAAAAATCATTATCCAATGTCTACCATTTTCCATGTTAGGTATAAATTATATTTATTTATTTTTTTATAGTGTTTCCAGTCGGATGTGAGTAAGCAGATTTTAGTGTGCTTATATTCGATGGCATGTAGCATCTATTTAATCAATATCAATTTCTAAATACGATCATAGAGCCAGAAAGGGTACCGGTCCGGGTCGTCCTCAAAGGCCTGCAAAAACTTGGCATCCCCTATTTCCACATATATCCTTTAGATGTCCATGATTGTCCTTGCAACACGTACATATCACCATACATAAAGGCTCGTATATTTTAACATTTTGAATGACAGCAAACCCTGCAAAATTGAGAGGAAAAACTACTCACCATACCGCTGATTGTTGGTCCTCTCTTACCAAGCAAACATTCCCCAACAGTTGAAAAATCATCTCGCAGATATCTAAACCTTCCAAAGACAAATTACCCTCAAAATTAGGGCTAGGACTGCACTATGATATTAATTGTTTTACAAGTGAAGCCATGATTTCCAAACCCCCGTCGTTAATAAAAGAGGTTTGGTTTTGATTTCTCCGGCACAAAGGTTTCTTAAGATCATTAAAACCTTGTAGATGATTATAGGAGGCCGTTTTTTCTTCAGGATTGATTTGGATTAGGAAAGAAAGATAGTTGAGAAAAGGGGATTGCCCTTTGGTTGGCTAAATTCTTTCTGTGAAAATCTGAGCGAAAAGAAAATGTGAAGAACTGCAAGACCGTGTTGAAATCTGAAGATGGGTGGGCGCCATTAGAAATGGAAAGCTCAGTCAGAATATTTTTATGCACTTCCATTGATCTGAGTTCCAAACCCGTTCTCAAGCGAATTTCAGGATTACAACGATTTGCTTAAATTTATGAATATTCCATATTAGATCGATTATGCATATTTGTTCGGCTCTTATTAATTCTTTCTATCAGGGTAGAGTCAGTATATAGTTCCTATGGTGGCCGGCTCGTCGGGACACATGGTAAAGTTTCATATAACTTGAATAAATTTATTGTTTGTTATCTGAGAGGTTTATGATAGTGTGTTTTGACCTAGAGGTTTTTGTGATTCTTCTTTCTTTTTTCACAGTGATCCGTGTTTCTAATTTATTGCAGCTATAAGAGATGCTACTGAAATCATAACAGTTCTAAGAACAAATACCATCCTTATCTAAGATAGTGGAAAATCCAAGTGGGTTGGTTAAACATAAGGATTACAAAATGAATTTATTTCAAACTTTTTCAATCTCATATTATCAGTACAGCAAACACAGAATAAATTCCACCTTGGATGTGTTTGAAGTTTTGAGTTTAAGTAACACAGTTGTAAGGTTTGTTTGATGCATTTAGAAACAGTGGAGGCCTTTAAGGCTACAAGCACAATATTTTCTCACAGAACCTCGAAATTCTACAGACAATTAGTACGCACAACTTTGAAACTTTCCCATCCTTATCCATAGAGCTAAAAAGGCAAAACAATTAAAAATCCACCCTCCACTCTTTAACAAGGAATCAAATTTTTATACAGTGAAATAAATTTAGTCTTGTTTCCTTAATAAAGACAATGAAAGCTTACGCACACAACAAAAACTGTGATTGGGTCAATTTGAGACGCTACCTGATAATAATTAATCGATGTGAACATAGTGGAACAGAATCTATAGAAGCAGCTAGCTAGATTACACAGAACGAATGCCAACACAGCACAAAGCAAACAATTCTGTCAGATGGAGAATCCAAAGAAAAATTGCATACTAAACAAATCATTTTTTAAAAGTAACTCATTAAATATTGGAAAGTAATGTAGATAGAAAGTATTTTTCTTTCCATCCAATTGTTATGTATGATGATCTTATCCAGTCGAGATATAAAAGTTTACCAGAATATAAAAGCTTTTTAAAAAAAAAAAGAAACCCCCGAACTGTACTAAATGTTCTGTATATACAAAAGGACAAGACTTAACATATTGGCTGTGGGCATCCCTGGGTTTGCTGGGCTCGAAGGACCATGTTTTGCATCAGATTTAGGCGTTTTGATGGGTCTGTAACATGGACAGCTGGTTTAATGCTTGGTCTGTTCTTTTGCTTTTCTGGAAAGGCACCAGCACTTGTTTAGTGGATGTTTTGTCATAGCATGACGATTTTTAGTTGGGTTTATGATCGTGGTAGTGTATTTGCTGTTTCTTTACAGCATGCTGTGTTATTATAATTGCTGTATGCTGTTTTACAGTCCTTTTTAGATTGTTTTTTTCCCTTGTAAATTGCATTCTTTCAATTTAAAAAATAAAATAAAAATGTTTTGTTTATAAGTAGAAGATAAATATATGCAAGAAAATTTTGTAGATGAAAGAAAATATATATTATTTAAATATATAATAAAATTTCAGTGAATCAACGATAAATAAATAGAATATTCTCTAATATCAATTTAGAAAATATTTTAAAATTTTAAGCACAAATTTTAGTATTATTTTAATAATAGAATAATTCATACCAATTCATTTGTTTAATTAAAAGCTATAGTATCCTATTTGGACAGGGACTAAAATTATATATATAAAAAAAGAGATGACTTTATCTCCATGAAATATGATTTTAACGTAATATTTATTATTCACTTAATCATACTGGTTTGCATTTAAATTTGCGAAGTTTTTTTTTTTTTTTTTTTTTTGACAATTAATTAAATATATTTAAAAAATATTAATTATTTTTTGTGAATTTCAAGATTTCAATCCAATATATTGTTAATGGAGATAATAAAATAATTTCACTAAATTTTTCAAGGTTTGAGATAATTTATTGGTAGTTTCTTTTTATGTATTATATTGTGGTAGATTATTTTTAGATTCATTTCACATTTTGAAGTTTTTTTGCTACGGTAATAATGTTTTGATATAAAAAATCATTCTGGAAGAGCATCATAGTTAGTATCCTAATTAGTGAGAAAATGTGATGGTGGACATGACGACCCTGGAATGATTGTGCTTTGTTATGAGTTGAACAACTATTAAATGTTGAAACATACAAATTAATATCGCTAATGGATGGCAGTGACTTGGTACTTATTGACTATATTTGTTTTTCAATGCATTGTAAATATCTTTGGATTCAAGTTACGTAATTTCAATTATCATTTTCTTGATTACAATTGTAGAAATATTAAATAATATTTATTATAATATTTCTATACATTGAAAATTTATTATATAATACATATGAATATTATATATTTTATTAAATTTATATAAATATTAGATTATATAATATATATTTTAATAATATATCAGGGTTTGTAATATATACTAATGTTGAAGTGTTGAAGCTACAAAATGCATTGTATGTAACAATAGTTACAAAGATCTTTCTCTATGTTATTTTGATTGTCTATAACAATTATTACAAAGCTAGAGTTCTTATGAATGTTGTGGAAGAAGTAATTTTGTCAATCTTTTTGCCTCTTATTTTTGAAGATTACATATTTACTTTATTTCATTCTTTCAAAGAGTTCAAAGGTAAATGTAGGGAGATCTACATGTCATTGATTCAACATACTCTTGAGATAACAATACATTTTAAGCCTTGGTGATTGATGTCTCCAATGTCAATTGATACTTTATTGAGTGTCATTCATTGTGCTTTATGTATGGTTAGAGCTTATGTAAATTTTTAAAGCATTTGGGGATAGTTACCTCATGTAATAGAAGCAATTGGTACATATGTAGGATTCTTTGCATCCCATGGGGGGCCAGAGTATTTTTTGAATGCAACAACTGCATATATGGGTAGTAAAGGTGGCTTTGAATATGAGTTGTATATGATGTTAATAATTTTCTCAATAGCTCTATTAACTAATCCTACTTTCACCCATAGATTGGATGTTCACATAATTTTTTGTTCTTTACAAAGAAGCAGAACTAGCTCAAGCTGAGTGTCATTGTGGTTAGATGTATTTGTTTGTCTATTTTGTTCATCTCCACATAAAGTAATTGGCATGTTTAGTGATTTCACCATTTTCTTATTATGCATTATTGCCATTGTATTTGTTGCATACAAATGTGTAGATCTTTTAAAATATTCTTGTTCTTCTAGAGGTATGAATGATGTTGTTCTTGACATGAGCATATTCCAGTCTTCCTCTATTGGGTTTGCATCTCTAATGTTATTTAACAAATTTCTGAATACAAATCATTTTCCTATCCATCTTTGTTGGCAAAATTTTGTTTCTAATGTAGTAACTATATGAAATGTTCATCATAATGTGTGCCCAAAAGATTTGGCTGCATACATTGAAATATCACTTATAGGTGGGAGTTGTCCCAGGTCTCCAATGAGTATCATCAAGCAACCACCAAAGTCTTTGTTATTTTGATGAAAAAATGCCTCATGCAATCGATTATTTATCTTATTGAGCATTTTTAGCCTTATAAAACTCAATGTGTCTCATTTCTTCTTGGAAAGTTGTTAATGTTTGTACCTCTACTGCCTTCATTTCTTGGATAGGGATGTGAAGTGTTGAATGTATTATCGATGAATTTATGTTAAATGATGCGATCCCAGTTGGAGCAAGAAGAAGTAGAGGAGACTTGATTTTTCTTGGAAGCTTATCTAGGGTGTGTTTGATTATGCTTATAAAGTAAGATTTACCTATCCCTATTTTTATTTGTATAATCATTCAAAGCAATGTACCTTGTGGTCTTTTTTGAGCATGTTGGTGAATTATGTTAAAGGCTAGGTACTTGACAACTCATATGATATTAGTTAGTTATTTCACTCAATGTCTACATCTTTTAAAATTTCATGTTGTGAATCAAATACTTTGGTACTCACTTCAATTTCAATCAAACTAATGAGATAGACTCCATAGCTTCAATGTATTACCCACACATCACCATCATTGCATTACTTCTTTGATTCTCACATCAAACATGGACGTTTTTCATAATCAAATAAAAAAAAACAAGCAATAAAAGATGCAACCACCTTGAAAGCTAGAAACCTCATTGTATGGGTGTAGGTCATGGAAATCCAATAATTTCCTTGAAGTTTAGGCATTGGAATGCAATTTCTAAAGGTGTCAATATATTGGTAGCATAGTTGAACATAAGCTACACTATATAGTTTGGTGAGGTGGGGTCAGTGGTGAAGGGTTTTGAGTTACCCACAAAACTTAATTAAAACAAAATTTGTTTGGTCATATATTATTTTAAGTGTGTGTCAGTGCTAGCAGTGTCAAAAGTATACATCATAAAATGTGATGCAAGTTTCAATGATGAGGTGTAAATGAACATATTTATATTATTAATAATATATTGTATTACACACATACACACACACACACACACACACACACACACACACACACACACACACACACACACACACACACACACACACACACACACACACACACACATAATTATAATATATTATATTATGAAATATATTATTCATGTTTATTTAGTAAGTGGTTTTATTTTCATTTATGGAGTATATTCCCATTTTGTGTGTACAACATGGACACCCTCTACTCCTTGAGATTTCAACCTACCAAATCTCTTTGCTACATAGGATCGATCCCCTATCGACCACCTTTTATCTCAGTTAGTTACTCCTCTACCACAACACTCACATTATTACAAGAATGTTAAACCTTATGCACCCATGTGACATACACTTTGTAAAAGCTTTAATACTCACTTTAACCACAATGAAAGCAATAAGATAGACTTCAAAACCTCAATTTATCACCCTAACATTAGTGGAATTGCATTGTTGATTCGATTCACACATTAGATGTGGAGTCATTACACAATCAAATAGAAAATAGTTAATGCTACCACCTTGCAAGATACAAACCCCTTTTTAATGCATGTACGTCACATAAATCCAATAATTTCTTTGAAGTTAGGGCATGTTTATGATATGGGCCTTGTGGTGGACAATATCACATGAAATACCCTATAATTTCTCCTCATCATAATTGGCATGTAATTTCTCAAAGTGTTAATATATTTGCAACATAAATGAAAATTAGATACAATGAAGACTTTGGTGAGATAGGGTTGTGATGATGGGTTTTGAATTACCCATAAAATTTAATTAAAACAAAAATTGTTTAGTTGTATATTGATGTAATGATGTGTCAATGCTAATCATGTCAAAAGTATACACTCCAAATTACAATGCAAGTTTTGAGGATGAGATGTAAATTTGTCAGGGAAGTTGTAGAATGTGTGTATATAACATTATAATATTTATATTATTAATAATATATCATATTATATAATTTTTTAAATAAATTTATATATATATATATATATATATATATATATATATATATATATATATATATATATATATATATAAAATTTATATTTACATACAATTATAATATATTATATTATAAAATATAATTTTCATTTTTTTTGGTAAGTGTTTTCTTTACATTTGCGGAGTATATTCCCCTTTTAAGTGTATGATGTGGACATCCCATACTAATTGAAAATTAAACCTACCAACTCTCCCTTCCACTTACAACCAATCACCAATTTGCCAATTTTTCTCTCAATCGATGACTCCTGTACCACAACATTCACATTGTATCATGAACAATGCCCCCTTATGCATAGTATCAAGCATGAGATATAAATGTGTCGAGGAAGTGGTCTCTCTCTCTCTCTCTCTATATATATATTATATACATATATATATATATATATATATATATATATATATACATATATATATATATATATATATATATATATATATATATATATATATATATATATATATATATATATATATATATATATATATTAATAATATATTGTATTATATAATTTATTTTATATATTATTTGTATTTAAATAATAATTATAATATATTATATTATAAAATATAATATTCTATTTTTTGGGAAGTGTTTTGTTTTCATTTATGGAGTATATTTCCTTTTTAAGTGTATAATGTGGACACCCCACACTCCCTGAGAATTAAACCTACCAACTCTCCTTGCCATCTAGGACTAATCGTAAATCAACCAAATTTTATCTCAATAGGTGATTCCTCTACCACAACATTTACATTGAATCACAAATGATTCCCCCGTATGCACCCATGTGGCATGCACATTTTAAAATATTTGGTACTCACTTCAAATACAATGAAAACAATAAGATGGAATTCTAAACCTCAATTTATTATCCCACCATCATTAGAATTGTATTGTTGGTTAGATATGTACATCAAACATGGAGTCGTTCCATAATCAAATAGAAAATAGTTAATAAAATATGCCACCACCTTGCAAGCTATAAAGCCCTTTGTAATGGGTGTAGTTTATGTAAATCTAATAACTACCCTAAATTTGGGGCATGTTTATAATATGGGCCCTCTAGTGTATTATATTACCTGAAATACCTTATCATTGCCCCTCATCATCATAATTTTATAGAGGTTTAGGCAAAGATATTGGTGTTGGTTTGGGAGGTAGCAATGGAATTGATCTATAAGTTTATGTGGTGCTACTGGGTTTGGTGGCAGTTTAGATGGCCTTGGTTGTGGTAATGGGCATGGTGGTTGCATTGGTATGGGAGCTAAAGATTTTTATTTTTTAGGATTCTTTTTGAAAGTATTTTATTTTATTTATTAGAATATATTCTCATGTTAAACATATGATGTGGACACCCCCTATGGTATAAATCATCCAATGAGGAGTAAACATGTCAAAGCCTACCACCCCTAGTGTTAGATTAAACATATGTTGAGATGCTCACATGACACCAGTTGAGTTTCTTATCTTGACACATGTTGAAATATACGTATTTAGATAAGCAATGAAAGAACAAGATGAAATTTATAACCTCAATGCATTTCCCCCACATTAACATCATTACATTGTTGATTCGATCCACACATTAGATGTCATGTCTTTTGGTAATCAAATATAAAATATTCAATAAAAGATGGCACTTCCTTGAAGTTGGGGTATGTGTATGATATGGGATACTTGGTGTATGATGTGACATGAAATACTCTATCATTTCTCCTCATCATCACCATCAATCTCACTTTGAAATCTTTAACCAATTACAAGTTCTGTGACTCTTTGTTGTAATTTTTTAAAATTCTTGATATAAATAAATATTATTATTATGATATTAATATATATAAATTATTTTTTAATAATAATATTAAACTATATATAATATGTATGGTTAATAATAAAATAATTAATATATAATATACTATTATACATATTAATAGTATATATTATATATAATATTATGTACTATTATATCATAATATTATTATAATATAACATATTAATATATTATATATTATTATAATATATTATATTATAATATTTATATATATTAAATATTTTTGTTTTTAATATTAAAAAAATATGATAATATATATTATAATGCATAATACAATAATATGTACTTATATAATATATTATATTATATATAATATAATATTTATATTATATATATAAACATATTAAACATTAACTATAAAACATATGTACTATATAATGTATATAATTTCTAGTTTGAGAACTTTCTGGATTAGGTTAGTGACTTCCAGAAGTGTCACTACATGTAAGGTTTGTATAATAAAAAACATGCAATAGGTTACATGTGTTGTGCTAGAACACTGTTGCATCAAAGATCTATTGGTAGGAAAAATAAAAATTGGGCTCTTAGGTCTTAAACTAACCATTCTAAATTTGTTTTAATCTCTCTTCAAATCCTTGGCAAAGAAACTGAATGATTTTAAAGGTATTGACTCTTTTTTACATTAATCCATTCTAGTTTCCTGTATGAATCTATTATGTAAGGGTTTTGAAACATGCCTTTGATTTGTAGGAAAACCTTGTAGAAGAAGATATCATAAATATGAAGATTTTCATGAAGACATTGATAGTTTGACCATCACTCTGGAGGTAGAGAACACCAATACCATCGATAATGTAAAGGCAAAGATCCAAGACAAAGAGAGAATTACTCCTAATCAGTAACACCTCATCTTTTCCAAAAAACAACTAGAGGATGGTCGTACGTTTATGGATTACAATATTCAGAAAGAGTCCAACCCTCACCTAGTTCTCTGCCTAAGCAAAGGAATGTAGATCTTTGTCAAAACCCTCACCGACAAGACAATTACCCTTGAATTCGCAAGCTCTGACATAATTGATAACATGAAGGCCAAAATTCAAGATAAGCAGGGCATTCCTGGGTGCCTTTGAGGATCTAGTTGTGGGTATCATCAACATGCAGACTTAGACTTAGACTTAGATTCCATTATGAGAGTATGCCGATTGACACACATTTTAAAAGGAATTGTTTTGAAATTACAGTTGCAAAAGCATTTAGATGAATGAATGATTGCCTCTATGTAAATCTATTTTGTTCACTTTGGAAGCAAGCTTTGTCCCTTGCACACATATTATTCTCTGTATGCCTTTGCATAGTCTGTAAAATTTTCAAATGAACACAACAACTAACTATAATATTCAGAAAGAATCGATGCTACACCTAGTTCTTCACTTGCATGATGGGATGCCAACCACTGCCAATCTTAATCCTCTTTAAAGAACACGGGGTCTGCATATAATACCAAGTGGTAACATGTTGATAACTTTACGAATGGTGGATAGATTGATAATTGAATGATGAATGTCAGCTAAAGAATGGTAGACAAGCTCAATGCCCACTGGGGGCTGCACTCATTTATTAAAACATGGAGAATTCATTTCAAGATGGTCTGGGGGGTTTGTGTGGAGCCTAAGCTTGCACACTTTGCTTGGTGTATACTGTAATAAGGCTTGTCTTTTGGTTGAAGAC
Source organism: Torreya grandis (assembly GCA_037957365.1). NCBI lineage: Eukaryota > Viridiplantae > Streptophyta > Pinopsida > Cupressales > Taxaceae > Torreya > Torreya grandis. Next base: position 1,696,562 of record JARHVA010002654.1, read on the forward strand.
TTGTTTAGCTGGGAATTCATTAGCTTACATGCTCCTTTTATGGCTACCTTGAGATGCTCTCTATTCTAAACCTCAAAGGGTCTGGACTTAGATCTGTGATCTTTTCAGGACTTTCCAACTTGAATCTTTCATTTAGCAACATATTTTTCTTGGAGACAACCCTGCCATGCCCTTCATTTACGCCCAAGTTTAGCATACTTTTAGAGTGGATATTCTCTTTTGGATTTGAAAAGAAATAAATAATTCTATGTTTAATTATGATTCTTTTGATTGTAATGTTTCTATTTTGTACAAATCTTCTATCATTTCCAATGTTCTTTTATAGATTCAAGTCCAAGCCAATAAAGTGGCTATGGAGCTTGGGTACATTTAGGGTCTCCTCAACTACACTATGGATTGGGTTCCACCTTCTCTATCCAGTAAATCCTAGATTGGATGACAGAGTACCTTGACTACCTCATGGCGGGCATCATCATAGCCATTTTAGGTGTCACTCTCATAATGGTACCCTATACTAGCACGTTTCCCCTCCTGGGTAGCAGTGAGGGTGGCAGTCACCGCCTGTTTCCCCTGCTGGCAGGATGGCTAGGGTGCTCCTCCTCTTCCACACCCAGATGCTTGGGGGGTACCACATGGAGGCCATGTAGACGTATTGGATAAGTTCCTCAGTCTCTCTTTAGCTATCTTGCCCATTCAGACACAAGCTAATGATGATATGGACACTGCCTAAGTTATTGGCTATGTGCCTATTCCATATGGCAATGATTTGCCAAGCTCACGCTGGGGTCTAGATGATATGGATCCTCTTCCTGTAGCCCTTGCTCTTAATACCTAAAAATTCTCTCTTTTTATGACTTTGTGATAGTTGCTTGTTTCTAATCTCTACCTAGTTGTTACTTGATACTTTGGTTCTGCTCCTAGACTCTACCTAGTGTGTCATGACATGCTCTCATACCACCTTTTTTTGTGAATTATTTATATATTTCTCATTTGATAATATATGAATATGTTCCATAAAAAAATGACCACAAAAAAATATTATTTTATTTTGTCTCATATGAAATAAATCTGGGGTCATCACCCCACCATATAACCTCTGACTAACTAATAAATAATTATAACAATCTTCCTAATTCTCAGCCCCAGTTTAATCACTTATCTAAGGATAATATTAATAAATTGATTGATAAAAAATATCTTTATCCTTTCTAATTTTAAATTAAATGGTCGCACTAAGAGAGTTTTAAGTTGTGGCCTTGGTTTTGTCATTGCCCCTTCAAAAATTCCTTATAAAGACTTTATCATTGGTATAAAAATTGGTGTTAAGGAAATTAGATAATGATCTTTCTGAAGAGTTAAGAGTAGGATGGTCTCTCTTATTAAAAAAGGGTTACCCACCTAAAATAAATATTAGAAGAAAGGAACAATTAGTCCTTATTGATTTAAATAAAAATAAAGATGTTATCATTTTTAGCACAAACATAGGTAATATCACTATTCTCCTTGACAAAATCAATTATGATGTTAAGATTTTAGAACATTTAAATACCAGTGAGAGTTATAGGAATATATTGAATAACTTTTTTTAATAGAATGATGAATGAAGTCATTAAAGTAATCAAGAACCTACCTATTAGTGATAAAAAAATAATGGTTTATCTTAATAGACCCTATTACCCATAGGATTTATGGAGCTCCAAAAAACTACAAAGATGGTATTCCATTACATATTATTATCAATATTATAAATTATTCTACTTATTCTTTATAAAAATATTTGGTAGGTAAATTAAAATGTTTAGTGGGTAACTCTCCATCCTTCATTAAAAATTTATAACATTTTGAGTGTAAAGTTAAGGACAAAAAGGTCAAAGAGCAGGAAATTATTTTCAGTTTTGATGTGGTATTTATATTTACAAAGGTTCAACTTGATGAAATTATGAATGTTAATTTGGTAGAATTATTCTTAAGATCAATGTTTTTCACTTTTAGAGGATATATTTATGAGCAAACTGAAGGAGTTGATATGGGATCACCATTATCTCTTATAGTTTCCAACATTTTCATGGAACATTTTGAGGTAAAAGATCTTGAATATTATCCATTAAAGGCCAATTGGTTGGACTTTTTGTAGATGAAAGCAATGCAAAATGGTCCCATGGAAATGAAGAACTAAACAAATTTCTTACGAACTTGAATGGGAGATCAAAACAAAACCACTTCATGATGGAAAAAGAAGAAGGTGAAAAATTAATGTTCCTTATGTCCTTATCTCAAAGTGACCTGATGGAACTCTATCCCATTAGTTTTATAAAAAAGATCCAAAATGATCCTAATTCTTAAAAAGGTTTTTAGATAATCCTTTGTTCTTGCGGTAAACCTTATGTATGGGAAACAAAGAGGTCCTTACAAATGAGATTCAAAGAGCATTCAAGAGACATTCATTATTACATGGAAGGTTCACCCTTGATTAGCACACCCACCTCACAAAATACCATATTTGTATGTATAAATCCAATTATTATTGTTAAAGAAGAGGATTATTAGAAGAAAAATATTAGAGACTATTGAAATAGAAAAACACCATTGAAATTAAATAGAGACAAAGGGATTGGTATTGTGAGTTGTGGTGCCCTATTTTAAACCATATAATAAAATGTGACTATTTCATGGTGGCTAAGATATCATTTATTATTATTATTTTTTAGATTTCTCTAGAGAAGTTGACCTATCACTTATATTTTTTGATTCTTTATATTTAAAGAAGTTGCTATGTTGTTTATCCTTAAAACATTACATCATCTATCTATTTTGTTGAACATGGGTACACATATTGTACCTAAAACATTAGATCCAGTTTCACTTAATATGATGATTCCAAAAACCCTTTCTTCAAATTCAAAGTATCATGGAAATATGCATTATATTACAAAATAATTCATTCGAAGAACATGTATCTCCTCACTACAATGCATTATAAAAACATGCAACACCTCATCCTAATGCATTATAAAAAAATCTATTATAAATTAAAATGATACAATAATTCCTAATATATAATGACATATATGTATATGGCCACTTATCTTCTAGGGAAAGGATAAGTGAACCCTTAAATACATTTCAACTCTATTACTAGAGCATATGTTAGATAATTATAGTCATTGGGTAGATTCACCAATACACATAAAATTCCTAATTATAAAAAAAGTTATCCAATCCTTTTATAGGCTCATAATTTTACCAAACATTTTTTCACACATTAAGATGATATCACTAAATGTACATCCAAGTTCAATTAGGACCCAAACATAAATTCTAAAAAAATTGGTTTAAAAAAATACCATACATAATGATATCACAAAACCAAGGCATGATCTAAGATTAAAGATCCTAATATAAGGTTCAAAATTACTCTCTATATCCTATTTTAATGTGTATAATAAATTAATAGTCATAATTTTTCTATTGAAAATGAAATAAAAATTTATCATAAAGTATCAAATTCTCAGATATGTTTTGGTACCCAAAAGTTTTGGACTGATAAAAATTAGTTTAGCATAAATAAGGTTTCATATAATTTTAGAATTCATTATTTAAGGTTTTATTTTCCTAAGTAAAATCAATATTCAAATATGTGATTATTTACCAATTTACAAGCATTAATTGTAAAATTATTATTTTCCAATATATGTTTATAATGAAACAAATGATTAACTTCTAAAATTATATTACAATTGATATTTAAGATAAAATCATATAATTTTTATAAGTTTCATACTAAAATTTCAACTTAAAATAAATATATCATTTTTCCAAATATACTATGTTTATCAATTAACCCAACAAAAGAAACCCAACTTAAAGTCAAACTTTAATTCCCAACTTAAGGTTCGTCAAGGTTTGATAACCAAATATCTTTGTCATCCCAATGATTGCCCAAGTCTCTTATAGGGTTTGATTATCTATAATAAGAATCAAAATTCAATGAGGCTTGTAAATCTAATACATACATGATTTAATAATTGGTTAACATCCTTTATATAAGTTTATCTACCAATAACAATTTGAAATCCATAATAAATTTAATTATGTTCAATTAATTTATCTTCCAAACATTCATAAATACTCTAAATTCAAATATTCACTACCATTCCATCTATAATCTTTAGTTTGTCCATGATCTAATATTAATGTTTTCGTAGCTCAAATTTGAGAAAGCACACTCAAGCAAAAAAGAGTCTTTTAATCCATAAATAATATACAAATGATAAAATAATTTATAAAAAACTCATACCACTTAAAAAAAGTGTAATAAAAAAATGTTATCCTAAAAATTAACAAATTTTGATAAAAACCAAGATCTAACAAACATAACTCATATCTCAAACCATATAACAACTAATCCATATACCTGTGTTTTCAGATGAAACGTCTATATGTAAAATGTGTTTTGATGTAAAATATCTCAAAACATATATATTCAAGGGTTTGTTTAATTTATATCCATAATTTCCAGCCAAGTATAAGGTCTAGAAAAACTCAAGGTTTTGTTGATAACCAAACCGGATTATAATTATTCTGAACTATATTGCATATATATTGCAAGATATTTGATAATTTTCAACTTGATCATTGAATGTTGCATACTAGTTGTCTTATATATTTTTAAGAACTAAAGAAAAGTATAGAGATATAGTTTTCAAAGCATCCATATGAAACAACCATCAGTTGACATAGGTCTTTGAGAATTTTTGAAATGCTTAATCCAAATAACATTATCCATGTTTCAAGGATCTAAAGAGTGTTCAAGCGAGCCTTAAATTCATATTACTTATAAAGACATTACATTATACTTTGGGCATTGTGTGCTAATCATTTTCGTGGCAAGTATTACTTTTAGATATAATGTGAGTTCATATTAAAGATTCAATTTCCAAGTTAATGATCAGACGTACTTTCTATTTCATAATTTTAGGACTCTGATCCAATGAAACAAATTATAAGTAATTAGTATGCCTTCTGTTCGTTTTCAAATCTAATAAATATCTCATAAATTATAGCAAAATACTAAAACAAATATACACACAACAAGAATATATAGACATTTATATTAATATTCATAATTACCATTTAAAATCTCTCAAACCATAATAATAATAATAAAAATTAACAGACAGAATATAGTTTATTAATCAACAATGTCTCGAAGATCTTAATTAGTTGAGTTTACATATACGTCTCAAAAAATTCAGTATAGATTAACATATTGATCAAAAAATCATAGAACCCTCGGTTTAAAACTATTGATATTACACATAATTTAATAGTAAATCCAAAAATCATTGCCCTAGTTCGTAGCCTTGACATTAAAGAAGACTCAATGTTACTGTGGATTATTTCGTTAAAACTTAAAGCCTAAGACAACCATTATCATTTGTTTATCTAATTATTATTCCATTCAAAGCATAGTTTTAAATTTGATCCCAAAAAAAGAGTTAACTATCATGACCCCTGATCATAACTATACATTTAAATGTGTAAGTAAAATGTGCAAAATAAATTAGACTAATTCTAAATTTGATCCAAAAAAAAGAGTTAACTATCATGACCCCTGATCATAACTATACATTTAAATGTGTAAGTAAAATGTACAAAATAAATTATATTAATCTAGGTCTTGAAATACACAATTCAATATTAATAGTTTAATGATCAATATTTAATACATATGAATTTTATACCATATATATCTATCACTAAACCACCTAAAACATTTTCACGCTTATTGCTTAACCTACTAAGGCATACAAGTTCCAGACAAAACCTTCTCAAAATACTTTCATTCACTTTAAACCTTCTTATTCAATACTAAGTTTTGACATAACACAATCAAATTACAACTAATACGACTAACACACACATGATCATGGCTTAACTTCAAATGACTAAAAGATAATAGATAATCAAATTCATCAAGATAACTTTTCATAGTAAGCTAGAACTCCATTTTAAATTTCTTTTAAGTTTCACAGAATTCTAAACAATCAATATAATTATAAACTAATAAGCCAAAACATAATACGCCCTGTAATTACAAAAGATTGAGACTTAACCCACTAGCTAAAATTGCTTCGGCCCTACCGACATTGTCAATATATATCAACTGACCATTAATAGCATGTTTCAAGATAATAATTAAATAAACTCAAATCGATATAAGATATGTCGGTTATTTTCATTTATATTTAATCCATTTTAAAAACTAACAATATATCAACTGACCCATTAATAGTTATGTGTTAAAATAATATTTAAATAAACTTAAATTGATATAAGATATGTTGGTTATTTTCATTTATATTTAATTTATTTTAAAATTGATAATTAAATTTATATTCTCTTGGCATGGTTGTTCATGGTTGGAAGGGCAATGTAAAAATTTGCTTTTTGATAATTTGTAATTTTTTTTACCATCGGCTAATTTTCTATTTGGAAACTAGATTATTCTTCTAATAAAAAGTTAAATAATAATGTATTTTCTATTTGGAAATTAAATTATTCTTTTGATAAAAAGTTGAACAATAATATATCGGACTATTTTACTTTAAAACTTTCTGTAATTTTTTTTATAAATAAAATATAAAATGTTCCAATAACAAATTATCTTTGATTCTACTTAATAAATAAAAGATAAAATATTCTTCCCAGAGATTTATTAGGACATTAACACGCTGATAGGGAGTCAACTTAAATGAGCGCCATCGTACGAACACCAACAAAATAATCATGTCCTAGGGTTTTGCTCCTCTTGAACTGCTGCATGATTTCCAGACGAATTAGCGCTAGGTCATACGACCGTGCTGATGATTTTAGTAGTAGTACACTTCCTCTCTCATATCTCAGTTGCTCAGAAGTAATAAATCAAAAGATGTCCTCCTGAGAGCTCCGAGAACTATATTTGGGCATTTAAAGGTTGTCTTCCATATGCCTCAACAAGTTGAACCATACTGTGGACGTTAGTTATTTGACAAAATGTCTGAAAAAAACGTGTCCTTTACTTCCTCCCTCACTCCCTTAATGTGCATTCTGAGATTTTTATTTGTGCTTAAATTAATTAATTGGGCGGCATGGAAACATGGTGGGCGCCATTGCGAGATGGAGACTAGGCACCAATTCATTAGTGTGGTTTGGAATGGGTAAGTTAAAAAAACTCTTAATTAATCTCAAAATACTAATGTCGGACAATTTAAAAGGCACATCAAGGTTGGCTTCTTGGAATACGTTTTCTTGGCTTGACACAACCACCTTACATGAAAAGAGAATTAAGATTTTAGAAGTATAGATCATTTTTGTTGTGAAATAATAAAGGCATCATATTTAAAAATGATAATTATTCATCATAATTACATAATATCTTTTATTAATTTTTTAATTTTAATTAGAAGAATATATAAATTATGATATTAATAATTAATTGATTTACAATATATAAAGGAGTCTGTTCAATAATCAAATTGCAAGATTACATAGACAGTAAAGCAATATTTCTATCATTAATTATGTTATATAGTGCTAGTCACATGCAAGTGCTTTTGAAATATGATACTGGGAAAGTAAGATGTGACATTTATACCACATTTGAAAAGACATCGTCCAAATGACATAGTTAATTAAAACTTAGAAGAAAGATGAGGAAAAATATTTTTTCATAATTCTCCACCATGTACTGTTGATCGGGTAACACATTTGGAGCATAGTTTTCCAAAGATAAGGTGCACCCTTTCCATTTGAATTTCTGTTAGAGATAGTGATGAAGTTTAACTTCATACTTAAAGCTGAAAATCTTACATTACAACTAGAATTCAACAAGAATTGATTGGATTTTATTATGTAATAAAGCTTTTATCCTAAATATATAGAAATACACATTTCATTAAATATGTAAAAATACAATATTGTCTTCTATTCATGACAAGTAGACATGATCAACAATTTTCCTCAATGTGATCATTGAGAATGCATGGGATCGTCATTGAAGCCACAATTAGTTACATAAGAAGAAAAGAGAGACAATACCACAAATATTTTTGGATTTCCCTACTCATCTCTCATCCACTAAGAATGGCTCTACCCTTCACAAGAAGAATAGCTACAAATCTAAAAAAGGCAATTTGTATATAGGTCAATACTACAAACAATTTACACAAAAATAAGCATGAAAGTGAACATGAATTGGAAATGACACATTTACAATGTATATGGAGATAAGGAATGGAGAATTCCCAACATATACATTTTTATGGCCATGAGACTAATTTTGACAAGTTTCCCTTGTCTCATCTGGACTCAATAATCCACTTATGACTTAGAGTGATACTAAGGATTTACCCAATAACTTAGTACTCACATTGATTTTTCACAACTCAATCCCTAGGTTTCCCCAACCTACCCATCTTAGCAGTAATCTAGCAACCACTGATCCCTGACAAGTGTGTGGGGGAAATGTATCACATATGGGTCTCATACCACTTATGTGACATGACATCTCACTCACACATCCAAAATTTAACTACAAACATTGTAATATTACTTTTGGTCTATGTCCAATAAAACTTCTTGAGATCAACCAACAATCTTCATCACTTCACGTGATTGGTGATTCACAAATCACCTAGGTCTATTATGATTTTGTCTTTTTTTTTCTAGGAGTACACCTTATTCAACATGATGTTTCACATATCAAAACATCTTAGTAAATATGCTCTAAGGTAATCTAAACCTAATGTTCTATTATTATTGTATAAACTAGCTGATTCAATAATTTCTTGAAGGACTCAAGGATATAGTTAAAGTCTTATTTTGAATATGTTTCCTTACACATAAACTATCTTGTATTTTAATAAAATAATTATTAAAATTACATAACTGATAAACATGAATGAGTACATTAGGCCAGGTATTGAACCTAAGATATGCTAGGTCATAATGTAAGAACCTCTTTGGTGGGCAATGGAAAAAAGTATCAAATGTTTTTTAATCAATTTACTTTTGAGTTAATAAATATGAGTGTCTAACCAAGAATGATACTCGATTACACATTGATCCCTAATCCTACATTTCAAACCAAATATAAATAAGTAAAATTCATAATAGACTAAATTATCGTAAATATCTTCATTGATATTCAATAATCATTAGATTACAACATTACTTATTTCTATCATGAAACACATAAGGAATTATTATTTGAATAGGTGTACAATAGTTATTTCTCAAAATAGATTCTAATCATTATTTTTCATATGCATATAACAAATTAATACCCAACTTAGAAGTACAAAATCATCATTATTTATATTTTTTTAAAGTTTACATTCTCATTTTCTAGATACAACAAAGTGAAAGTACATTATGGCTTATACAATTATGATAATATCATCATATAATTCTACCATCACAAGAAATAAATGGGTGTCATCTAATGATTACATTGATATTACCAAAATGGAAAAAAAATATAAATAATCAAAGTAAGGAGGAATGCCTACTAATGTACTCCAAACCTTCATAAAAAAAATTCCAAAGAAAAACATATAACTAAATAGGAATATGAAGAGCATCATTAGATGTTTTTTCCTCCAATAATAGCTCCTTTTGAATCCTCCATACAACTATCATCCATTGAAATGGTCCCTAACATTCTAATAAGGTAGTATATGTAGAGAATCGATAGAGAAAAACATAATCTATGTTGATAAAATAAGTCATTGGAACAACATGCAACTCCCTATTGTAAAGTACTGTAACCACTAGATTGGAAAATTTTAGAATGATAATATCATTCATACTGTATGTTGATTTTTATGGTGATGGGAATTTGTCTTAGGGAAAATAATAGGTGAACCCTAAATACATTCCAACTCTAGTACTAGGGCATGCTGGCTAGGTTCACCCTTACACACATGGTTCCCATTTTTAATTGTAAATTTATAAAGTTATCCAATAATATCATGGGATCCTAATATTACCAATAATTTTATCACACATTAATATGATATCACTAAAGGCACATCCAAGTCAAATTAAGACCCAAACACAAATTCTAAAATAATGGTTCTACATATGCCATGCAGAATCACATCGCCAAACCAAGGCATGATCCAAGATTAAGGATCCTAAGATAAGGTCTAATATCAATTTAATTGTTATTTTAATACGTAAAATTATATAACTAATATAATGTCTCTGTTGAGAATGGAAAACAAGCCTCACCACAAGGAATCCAATTTCTAAAATTGTTTTGGCACCAAAAAGTGTTAGACTACTAACAATGAGTTTAACATATATAAATTTTCATATAATTTTAACATTAATCATCTAATTATTTATTTCCCAATAAGGAATAAATATTAAATCATATGATTATTTACCCATACATGTTCTAATTATAAGAAGGTTATTTTTCCAATATGTTTTAGTAGTGAAACCAATGATTAATGTCCATAGTTATATTATGATTGATATTTAAGATCCAAGAATGTAGTTATTATAAGTTTCATGATATAATTTCCAGTTAAATAAAATATATAATTTCACCAAAGATACAATGTTTATTTATCATCCTAGCAAGGTAAATCCTGCTTGAATTCAAATGTTAGTTCCTAGCCTAGGGCTTATGAAAGGTTGGTAATTCAATATCATTATCATTCCAATGAGTATCTAAGTCGATTATAGGGTTAAATCATATATAATAATTATTAAATCCAATGAGGCTCATGAATCCAATATATTATTTAATATTCGGATAACATGGCTTATCATAGTATATTAACCAACACGAGTTAGAAAGCCATTATAAGTTTAATGATGTCCAATTGATTTATCTTCTAAAAGCTTATGAATATTAAAATATTCACTATCATTTCATATAAAATCCTTAGGTTGTCCAATATAAAACATTAAGGTTTTCGTAGCTCAAGTTCAAGAAAACACATTCAATAAAAATGGTGTCCTTTTATCCATAAATAGTACATGAGTGATACCATAATTTGTAAGTGTTCCATACCAATTACATAAAATGTTATTATAATATACTATCATAAGAATTAAAATGTAACAAGATATAATGAAACATAATTCATATGGGTAAGTGCACAATTTTGGGGGATAAAAAAGGGCCTACTCGTGGACATGATTTTTTTGAAATTTCAAAAATGTGAACTTCTGTAGATAGTTTGAGATGACTACACTCAAAATTTGAAGATGGTATAAAAATATGAATTATAGAATTTCAAGTCTAGTTTATAAAAACTATTTAAAAAAAAAAATGGTTAAGTATAAATATGTCAAACATCTAAAATTTGAAGAGGACCTCCTAGTTTTTTCAACAAAACATAGTAGAAAGATGGTCATGCAGCCCACCATTTTTTGAGCATATTTACATATTATTTGAAACCCTTTGGTGAATATTTAGATAATATATTCTAGTGTTTTATGATTTTTTTATATTTTTTCAATAAATATTTTTTTAATTAATTTTACAATTAAGTAGATCATAAAAACTAATAAAAAATAGATAGCTGTCTATGCACCCTCCCCTAACTACATGCATTTGGATCAATGAATTTTTTTTTACATAAACATGAGTAGGCATGTATATGTAAGACATATAGTGGCATAAAAATGGTTTAGTTAGAGATAAATATAGTTTGAACCTTTAAAATAGCCTAAAAATTAAAAAAATCATATATTTGAAAAGAGGACAGCATGGTCATCATGACAGTAATAATTTTTTCAATTTTGATGTTGAAATCCATAGCATATTTAGTGATTGAAGTTAAAATTTGATGGTTTTTGTCAAAACTCTTAGTCTCAGTTGTAGATGCATAGTCACAAGCCTTTGGCTCAAAAATCCTAGCCATTTTTGAGCCTACAAGATCAGTTTTTAATTCAAATTCAAATAAAACATACACATTATATAATGCATACACATTGTTTTGAAATAACAGAAAACAAATAAATTTCATATTTCTTATAGGGGACAGCTCCCATTAGCCATAAAATCTCATTAGACTTCAAGATTTTTGTACTTTTTAAGGTCTTAACTACTTATAACTAAGGTTTCAAGGTCTAACACATTATACATTTTACAATATAACCGATTTTGTCATGAGAGATCATAAAAAACATTTTTTAAACCTATGATCAAAACTTAAACTTTAGAGTACCAATCATTGTGCATTAGAGTATCAATAATTGAATCTTACTTGTCAAGATGTGATTGGTTTTAACTTTTAATTTTATAGAATAAATGTTGAACAAGTATTAGATATTACATGTTCAACTTCTGGTGCACTTTAATATTTATATACACCAATATGTTTCATCAATAGAACACATGTTAATAAAAGCCTTATTAGACAATTTGAACATGCAAAATGATTGGGACCTTTCCCCTAGTAGGGCAAGGATATGCCTTACTACCTTACTTGACTAAAATCCTACTTGCATTTCCTTTTGATATTATCCTACTTTCCTAAAATCCTATCTTATCCTTTTGCTATTTTTTGACATTTTTGACAAGACTCCTTTATTTATAAATTTTAAACTAATTTTTTAAAGTGAAAAACTTGTTGAATTGGAATATGTAGTATAGATAATCTTGTGTAAGTAGAAATAAGAATTGAGCCCTTGGTGTAATAGTGCATCTCTTGAATATCTATTTCAATAATGCTAGCTAATGGAGCCCAATGCTTGTGCATCATGCCTTGGATTGTCCCAAAAACATTCCTAAAATGTGTTGAATAAAGTCCCTTAAGTTTCCTCCAAGGTCACTTAGTGCATCTAATTCAATAGGTGCATTTTGAGGTCCTAATTGAAAGTCTAATAAGAGTCTTCTATTATTAGATTTATTCAAGATTCACCTAATGTATTCAAATACATTGTTCAAATTATGCCTAAAATTAAGATCTCTTGTGAAAATATGGTTAATACTCCATTTTTTGGACCTCCTTCATCTACCCCTCCATCACACATGGGACAACCATCAACCACTCCATCCATGCCCACCTCATCTCAAGAGTGTGTCTTTGACATGGGATTGGCTCTAGCTACACCATGGATGCAACAATTGCAAGCTCAGAAAAAACTAGACAACACTTGGTGCTTATAAATACTATAGAGTTCTATACCTTGCTACATGTAATTGGGATGGTAAGATAAGAAAGTAGGATGATGGGTACAAGGTTTGTACATATTTTTGTTAAATATTTTGGTCAAGTTGGGTATGCATTTTATTTTATATAAGATGTGTTTTTAAGCTCAATATTTACTTGAAATGGTCACATATATCTATTAGTGATGATGTGGTTTTAAGATGTGGTGCTTGTAATGATGAATGTATAGCTTAGAAAATATCTAAATGCACTAGGGACTTTGTTCAAAACCATTAAGGGATGGCTATGCTTTGGAAATATAGGGTAGAGTAGACTTGGCATTAACCAAGTATGACATATGTATAAGTTAACCCAACTCAAATTCTATTGAGATTATTCAAGATACATTTTAAAGGTGATAATGTCCCCTAAATCTAAGACCTGCTTCCCATCAAGGATGATGCTGAGCAGAGGGACCTAATAATTGTTCATGTGGATGATGAACTACTCACCTCATATAGATAGTTGATTAGAATTGAATAATAGTGTGCACCCCATCATAAAAGGTTTTATATATATATATATATATATATATATATATATATATATATATATATATATATATATATATATATATATATATATATATATATATATATATATATATAAAGCTTTTATGATGGGGTGCACACTAGTATTCAATTCTAATCAACTATCTATATGAGGTGAGTAGTTCATCATCCACATGAACTATATATATATATATATATATATATATATATATATATATATATATATATATATATATATATATATATATATATATATCTTCAATCATCTTGTTCATATTTCATTGTAATGGACTGCAAAAAAGTAGTACATCTCAAAATTCTTACTCTAGCTTAAACTTTATGTAGTCATAACTTTAAGATCTTAAACTTCATATCTAGAGCACTATCATATGCTCCCTCAAGCACACCAACTTGAATCACCTATCTCATCCTCTACAACATACTTCCTTCACAAACCTACTAGTCAATTAGGCCTCCATTTTGATAAAAACTTGAATAACTTGAAATCCACAAACCTTTAGATCTCTATGAAGCTTTATTTGACAACCCATTTAGACCATTAAATCTATTAAGAATACTCATATCTCAACTCATAAAGCAAACCACTTTTATAATAGAGTCCAAAACCCTATTATCTCAAAACAAACAAAGTCAACAAACTTCTTTTTGGTCAATGTCCATCTATGAAACTTATTGTACACCTAGAGATAACCATCATACACTTTTGAACCAAGATTTGAGTTCCCAAATATTTGGGAACCCATACATTATTCAACCCATTTTAGGCTTGCTTGCACTTAAGCCAAAATTGAGAAAACTGAGAGCACTCAAAAAAATTCAATTTGACTTCAACATACCTTCAGACCACAAAACCACTTGGAACAAGATAGAATAAGGTCAACAAACCTTTCTAAGCATCAAAATATTCTTGACATTTCATCAATCTCATTATGCCATTTGGAAACATCCATTCTGACCCTACACAATATCTCCTTTACAAACCTCTTGAACAAGCTCATGAACTTGTTGTTCCTCTTAACCAATGACCTTGTAATGATCAACATAATTATTGGCAACATAAGATCATCAAGTTTATACCAAAATAGTATTAGTCTAAAATACTAATAAAAAATCAAGATACCTCTATAGTTGTTTGTCATTATGATCTTGAGCACACAAACTTACTTCTCCACAAGAAAGATGTCTCCTAAAAAGCATAAGCAGAGACACCCTACTCACAATATCCTAAAATGGTGTGAAACCAAGAGTTTCCCACAACTCCTCATATTGCATCTCCTCCTTGGTCATCTGATACTTATAGTTCTTCTTATTTTTCTTAGGCTTAAGAGCATAAACATGCTCATCCACTACAATATTCTCCTTTTCTTCTAGGATTGAATTGATAATCCATGGAGACAACATAGATTCATGACATCCATTTTAATTTGAAGAATCCACATTGCAATTAGGAACCTCATCACTAGACACTAACAAATGATGTTTTTTGCATGATATATGCTTAACAATGGCAGGATGTTCACTTGGATCTATATGCATCTCAAAACTAGCCTCAACTAGTACCTTTGTCTTCTTCTTGAACTTGGTATCTTCATTCACAATATGAAAAAATAATGAGAATCCTTGGCACTCTTCTACTTCTGAAGCATTCTCCACCATAGTAAACATATTACTTGGACTTGTAGACTCATCATGACTCACACTTACCACCTTTGATTACAATGAGTTAACTAGTCTTCTTCCTTGTACTTTGGGTCCTTGATTGAACTTATTATGATTTAATGTGGCAAATCTTCCCATAGTTGTAACAAATAATACTCCTTGATGGAAGCATAGTTTGTCTTGATTTGTTTGGATAGAAACATGCAATGTGTCCTATGTCATGACAAATGAAATGACCTCCTCTTTTTAAAGAGGACTCGCCTTGTCTAACCTTATGTGGAAAATGGTTTATAAAGTGTCCCACATCAAGATAGTTGAAGTATTTAACTTTGCTCACACCTTTTGACTGATGAACCCCATCATAGTTCTATGCAAACTCATTTATAACAGGCCTCTTATATTTTCTAGCTTTATGCACAAATTGATTACATGTGTAACAATAATAATTGAAACTTGCATATCTCATGGAATTTGGCTATCTAATCTGATTTTTCTTCATTCTGCTAGCATCTTCATTCTCTAACTCAAATTTTAATGACTCATTTTCAATTTCATACCTTAAACATTCATATTCTTTAGCTTTTAGGCTTGTAGATAGGATTTTTAATTGACAACTAAGATGCTTGACCATATATTCATGCTCCTTGGTGTCTTCATTCATTCTTTCTTTATACACACTGAATTATTCCTCATAGTATTTGAGTTGAGACTTCATCTTCTTGTTAATATTCTTATCAATATTTAGTTCTTCAAGAGTATTTGCCAATATAGTCTCATAGTCCACCTCATCTGAATCAATCCAAGTAGACTCCTTTTGATGTGAGAAACTTCCTTCCTTAGCCATAAATAGGGCTTTATATTCAATGGGACCATTATCTTCATGATCACACTCTGAGTCACTGTCTTCACTCTCATCTAATGAGCTGTAGTCTTTATTGGTGTAGAGATTCTTTTTGTTGTTGAATAACTTCTTCTTGTTGTCGTACTTTTAGAAACCTTTCTTCCTCTTATTAGACATGTATGTCTTCTTTGACAACGTAGTTATATTAAATTATTTTTTAGAATCCTCTATGTTAGTCATAGATAAATCAAAGAATTTTCTAGAGTTTTCCTCTCCAATTTTCATGAGAAATGGTTACCATATTTTTAGTAAACTGATACATATAGATTTTATTGTAATCATAGAATTGAATCAATGAAATATAAATTTATAACAAAGTTTGGTATCATAGCTTTGAATAAGCCTAATCAGAGTCATCTATAAGAGTTTACACAACAAAGTTTGGTAGAGAGTGGTGATGCTAAAAGTTTGAGTGTTGACAGAAGGTGCAGAGATGAGGGAAAGACCAGGTAAGTCTCGTAGAAGTAAAACATGAGCCTATAGAAAGCCATTAAAAGATTGAACATAGTAGCCTAGCATGAAATCACTAAGAGAAAAGTCCAACAGCTCAGTGAAGTGATAAAGGAAGGAGGGAAGAGGAAGAAAAAGCATATAAAAAAAGGAAGCCAAGGAGAAGTTGAGTTTGAAGGAAATAAAAGGAATATAAAGGTCTGCTAAAGACCAGTACAGAGTGGAGACATAATTTCAATCAAAATAAAAAAGGCATATTTAAAGTTGAAGCTATCAAAATTAATCATGAGTAAGGAGCTCATATAAAGAATACAAAGTGATCAAAAAGAGCTTGTAGAGCTGAGACATAAGTGAAATCACCATGTGTGTTAAGTGGTGAAACCATTAAAAACTCATAGACCATGGAAAACCATCAGGAGAGCACTAGTTTTTATTTTGCTCTGCTAGAAGATCTTCATGATATCAACAACTTACAGTTTGATGAGCTCATTCGACAAGACCTTTTAGAGTATTTCCTTTTCAATGTATGTTATCATATAAAGATAATTCAAGAATAACTCAATGCTAGATACAAGGCTAATTGTGAAGATGAGTTAGAATTCCCCTACAAGCATCATAATCTCTCAACATGCAACTATTGTACTTATCTCTAAACCCATTTTTCTCACCAATAAGACTTGTAATTTTATTTTAAGACAATAAAATAAAATAATTTGATTTTATAAAAATGTCTACTCCAAAATTACTTTTATCAGATGCCCAACTACTTAAAGGGCCAACTTATGCTCCTTAGAAAATAAAAATGCATATGATCCTTCAATTTGAAGGACTGTGAGGCATTGTGACAGGGACCATGTGAGTTCCCATTGATCTTGATGCACTCATAAAGTATGAATAGGCTAATTCTAAGGCCCTAATGCTTATTATGCTAAGCATCATCGATGACATGCAACCACATATTAGGGATGTTGATAATACAAAGATAGCATGGGAAAAATTAGCAACTTTATATGAAGAGAAGAATCATACAAAGATTCTTCATCTACAATAAAAAATTAATATGCTCACTATGGAGTCTGAAAAAAAGTAAAAGAATTATTACAATGGGTAGTTGAGTAGGAGTATAATTGTTAGCTCTCAATGAAATGGTAGATGACCAAACATTGGTCTCAATCACCTTGCGAGCACTTCCTTCCCAATTCAGATTATTCATCATAACACTGAATGTTTCTAAATAAAAAGTGTCATTTGAAGAGTTTGTGAACCTATTTTAGTATGAGGAAGCTATCAATTTAGCACAAGATGAATCTAAAGATAAATCTCTTAAAATGAAGCAATAACAAGGTCAAAAAGCATGCAAGGGACCTTTAGAAAAGTGACCATAAAAACAACAACAACAATTGTCTCGTCATCAAAAGTCAAAGAGGTGGTGTCACATTTGTCATACCAACACTCACAACATAGATAACTATTGGTCTAATATCTAAAAAAAAGGATCTACCAGCAAGCCAAGCACATCAGGGCATGATGATACTCAAAAGATGAAAATATGTTTCCTCTAAAAGAATCAAAAGGGACATCTTGTTTCCTAATAAGATGATGAATTTGATGAAGTAATAATGGATGAAGATAAGAACATAGTACTAGTCTCCTAGACCTCACAACCCATAAGGAATATCTGGTTGATTAACTCAGGTGCCACTAAGCACATGATAGGTGACAAGAAACTATTTGATTCATTGATAGACCAATCCACTAGAGATAGGGTTAGGATCATTGACAATAAAGATTATGTCATAGTAGGAATAGGTCAAATTACCATTCCCTTCACAACAAAAAAATGGACACTTATTAAGGTACTATATGTTCCTAGTTTGACATCCAATCTCTTATCAGTTACTCAGCTCCTAAATCATCAAGTGAAAGTAGAGTTTCTTGTCAAAAATGGCATCAAAACCTACCTAATTTCATGAAAAGGTAAAGTTATTACACAAGCCTTTTTGAAAGATAAGTTATTTTCTTTAGATATAGTTTCAGCTTCCACAATAGCTCTATCTGCATTAATGCTAGAATCCACTATCCTCTGGCACTACCATTATGGACATTTATCAGCTGGATTTTTATACTAGCTAAGTTCTAAAGGGATGGTACATGGACTTCCAAAGTTTTCTAGTTCCTTTCTCATCTACCTTGGATGACTTGTAGGGAAACAACATAGGGATCCATTCAAAGATAGTTCATTTCATGGCAAGAAACATTTGGAGGTTATTTATATTGATCTAAACAACCCATTACCTTCTTCATTCTCTAGATACAAGTACTTCCAACTATTCATGGATGACTAATCTTGAAAGATGTGGTTATTCTTACTAAAAAAGAAGAGTGTGGTTATTCTTACTAAAAAAGAAGAGTGAGGCCCTCCATCATTTCTAGGTCTTTTATTAACAGGTTTTGAAGGAGACTATACAGCCTTTACCTCACTTCCACTCAGATCAAGGGGGGAATTCACATCAAATAAATTCTTGGCATTCTTGAACCAACAAGGAATCAAATAGAATTTGAATACTCCCTACATGCCCTAATAGAATGCCATTATTGAGTGATGCATTCATACCATGATGGCAATGGCTTGATGCATGCTATCAATAATGAACCTAGAGAAATGCTATTACGCAGAAGCAATCCAGATAGTTGTGTATCTTCTCAATAGGGTGCCAATAAAAATTATGAAGGAAAAGACATCTAAAGAGGTATAGAGTGGTAAAATTCCTTCTATTTCTCATTTATGATTATCTGGTTATACAAAAAACATGAATGTACTAGCTTAAAAGAGAAATAAACTTGAGTCTAAAATAGTCCCATTCATCTTCCTAGGTTATAACACTACCTCGAAGGAATATCATCTCAAGGATCTGGAGTCAAGGAAAATATATGAAAGCAAAGATGTGGTTTTTGATGAGTCATCCTTTGAGATGTAAAATAGTGAATCAATACCAACCACCTCTCACCGATTACTTCTTGAGTTAGATGATGAGGAGACTTCTCACCATGAATAAGATCTACAAGGAGAATTGTTTGTTGATCTTGGAAATTTAGAACATCTGCTAGATATTTTTTCACATCTATCAAGTAGTTATTCACAATAGTCGCAATTTTCTCATCTGAAGTTGGTAGTAGGTACCAACAGAGACCCTCATTCATCTAAAGTAAGAATGAGGAGTCAGACAAGATGTGAGGTAAATTTTACACTCATGAGTATAATTATTGATAACTTTAAACCTGATAATATTTGCAAAGCTTTAAATGAACCATAATGAAAGAAAGAAATGGATGCTGAATATGACTCACTCATGAAGAATTAGACTTGAGAATTGGTTGATCTACCTTTAGGAAAGAAACCCATAGGTTGCAAATGGGTTTTCGAAAAAAAAAACAAGGCAGCCAAATCCATTGATAAACATAAAGCATGACTAGTAGAAAAGGGATACACTTATAAAGAAGGCATTGACTATGAAGAGACCTTTGCACCCACTGTGAAGATCAATACCATTAGAGTTGTTAGTGCATTGGCAACACATAATGGATGGAAAATTTAGTAGATGGACATCAAAAGTGATTTTATTAATGGTGATTTAAAGGAAGAAGTATACATGACCCAACCAGAAGGATTTGTTGATGAAAAACATCCTAAAAAGGTATGTCATCTCATCAAATCACTTTATGGATTGAAACAAGATCCTAGGGCATGGTACATCAAAATAAATGATCACCTTTTACAGCATGGTTTTACTTATAGCCCTTTAAATTCTAACTTGTACATAAATAAGGTAGGAACAGATATCATACTTCTATTTTGTATATGGATGATCTTGTGATCAATGTGAGTTTAGAAGATTAGGTTGATATTATGAAGACTGACCTCAAAATATCCTTCAATATGACTGATTTGGGGCTACTACATTACTATCTTAGCTTGGAGACATGGCAAAAAATGAATCACATTTTTATACCCTAGATAAAATATGCCAAGACACTCATATGAAAGTATAGAATGTCAACTTGTAAGCCACTTTAAACACCAATGGAGAAAGGTTTACAACTCTCTCGATTCTAGGACTCACCACAAGTGGATTTAACTCTCTATAGACAACTCATTGGGACTCTCATCTACTTGACCTACACTAGACTAGATATATGTTTTACTATGAGCTATCTCTTTAGATTTATATAGGAACCAAATAAATGTCACTGGGTTACAACAAAACATTTTCTTAGATATGTCTGAGGTACACTTGAGTGTGGTCTAGAATATAAGAAAAACAGTCAATTTTTCTTGTAGGGATACACCAACTCAAACTATGCCATATCTATTGATGATAGAAAGTCAACATCAAGATACATATTTCATCTTGGATCTGGACCAATCTCATGGATTAGTAAGAAGCAAACTATTATTTCTCTCTCATCCACTAAATCAGAGTATCATGCCACATGTGGAGCTATGTATGAGGTGATATGGTTACGTCACATGCTAGCAGATATGGGATATATGGAAAAGGAGCCACCTATCATTCATTGAAATAATAAAGTTGTGTTAAAACTTGTGAAGAATCCTATTTATCATGAAATAATGAAGCATATAATGGCTGAGTGTCACTACATTTGAGATCAAGTTTTAAACCACCACATCTAGCTCTAGTACTACATTTCACAAGATCAAGTTAAAATTTAAGTTGTTTAGGGAGTACATTTGTAAAAATAATGTAATAAAGGGGGGAATGACAATGTAGTTATATTAAATTATTTTATATAATCCTCTATGTTAGGCATAGATAAATCAAAGACTTTTCTAGAGTTCTCCTCTCTAGTTTTCACAAGAAATGGTTACCATATTTTTGGTAAACTGATACATATAAATTCTATTGTAATCATAGAATTGAATCAATGAAATATAGATTTCCAACATTCTTGTCTTCATCTTGGTCTTCATCATGCTCTTCATTATCATGATTATGAGGGAACTTTCTAGTAAAATGTCCTATCTCTCCATAATTGAAGCATTTGAAAGGTAGTTTACCCTTATAATTGTCTGACCCTATTTTTAATTTCCTTATAAATAAAGTAATTAGTTCATCTTCATCAATATTAGATGTGTCATCCTCTTTGGGTTTCTTACCTTTGAATTTCTTCTTTGGCTTCATTTTTATCTTGAATGCTACTTCATTCTTTGGTGGTATATCATCATTCTTTCTCATCTCATAGGTAGTAAGAATGCCATGTAATTCATTCAACTTCAACTGAGTAAGATCATGAATTTATTCTATAGAAAATATTTTAGGATCAAAATTGAGAGAGAGGGACCTTAATACCTTTTGAACTACATTAGCTTCTTTAAATTTCTCTTCAAGACATCTAATGATGTTCATAATCTCATCAAATCTCTATAGAAAATATGCCACATAATCTTCTTCTTTCATCTTGAGACTCTCAAATTATCATCGATGAGTTTTCAACTTTACCAACTTAAGTTTTGAATCTCTATAAATAGTCTTCAATTTATTTCATGTCTCTTTAGTATATTTACAATGGATTACCTTGGTAAACTCAGTCTCTATAAGACCACAAGTAATGACATTCATTGCTTTAGAATTATTCTCATACTTCTTGTCTACAACATTAGATGGAGGAGTAGTAGGAGCAACATAACCATCCACAACAGATTGCCATACATCAAACCTTAGGGACATAATGTATGTCCTCATCTTTGCACTCCAAAAAGAATAATTAGATCCATTGAACATCGATGATTTCTTAGTAGAGAAACCTCCTTGCATTTGATGACTACCCATATTTTTCCTTGGATCACCTTCAAGTTGTCAATCCTTTACCAAAGGACCTTCTCTAATACCAATTTTTAGAGGTACAATCATTGAGAGGGGGGGGGGGTCAATAAATGAGAATAGATAATCCAAATACAATTTCAAACCTTTCAAAACTTATAATAATCTACCACAAACATTAATGAAGCATACCCATCATTCATATAAATGAACAAGAGAGACAATGCAAGATCAAGCACATAACACATGACATATGTGGGAAACCATCTTGGGAAAGAAACCCCACTGTAACTTTCAATTAGACTACTATAATATAATAAAAAAAACCAATTTAGATAAGCTATAATTAATCAGGGAACTACCATACCTTATTTAGTGAGATTACAATCCCACAAGGTGCTATAACACCTATCTAGCTGAGCAACTACAACAACTAGACTTTTAGTAAGATTCACCTTCCAAGGAGGCTGCAACCCCAGAGATGTTGAGAAGTCATAAAAAAAATCTAAACACAACATATTTTGAACATTGATTACCTACCAATCTGATAGAGATACAAAGTATATCAGCTCTCTTTAACTCTGCATACATAAATCATCCAAAATACCCTTTTGGATCACCCTAGACCTATTCGTTCATCCTCAACCTGTAAGAGCACTATTCTAACATCAAAAACATGACCCAAAAGTCATACACACATTCCTCAATCTACTCTTTTTATCAACTCATATACTAGGCACTCTCACTCTCCTTTACTCCACAACTCTCACATACACACACCTCTTACAAGTCTAGAAACCACCACATTTGGTTTCATTATTTATAGAGCATTCATGATC
>JARHVA010002654.1:1722500-1755000 GCA_037957365.1 Torreya grandis
TTTTCTTACCACATTGTAAATTTAGCTAAGTATGGGAAAACACCGTTAAATTGTCTAGGAGCCCAAATTTACACTCGCATCTCTTCTATTGTGCTTCATTGTATGACTTAAAATTTAGCACATATAAACTTGGCATAAATCTGATCATAACCATATGACCACCTCTCCTTGACTCATCCACATGTGGCAATAGTGACATCATCAAACTACCTACTAGGATTTTTTTCCACTAGACCCAAAATGTATAGGTGAAAATAATGATCAACCATATGAAATCCTCTCATGCACACAAGCACTGAAATCATCTTTGACCTATAATATGACCCCTTGCACATCATCAAATCACCATACTCATCCTTGAAAATATCAAACCATGCCAAAACTAAAGATCAATCAAGCACACTTCAAGCATACTAGGACAAGCACATTGTACACTTTGTCATTGTCACTTAGACTATCAAAGAAATTCATCCACTCACCTAAACACCTCCATGAAATCACCATGACATCATTGAAAACTCTCTAATAGCAAGATCTTTGATAATTTTTCTCAATCATTAAATGTTATATACTATTTGTCCTATATATTTTGAAGAACTAAAGACAAGTATTATAGATATAATTTCAAATCATCTATATGAAACAACCATCAATCGACATAGGTCTAAGAATTTTTTTGATATGCTTAATAGAAATAATATTATCAATGTTTCAAGGATCTAAAAAGTGTTCAATCGAGTCTTAAATTCATATTTATTATAAATATATTACATTATATTAGCATAAGAATGGTAAGGTTTAAAATGATATGCATTTCAAGTCTTAAATTGTTTATGACCATCTAAAGAAATGCAAGGGGGTATGGCAAGGATTTCTAGTATACTTTACACATTTTGTGTTAATTATTCTCATAATAAGTAATACTTTAGGTATAATGTGAGTTCATATCAAGTATTCCATTTCCAAGTCAATTATTAAATGTAATTCATATTTCATAATTTAAGGATTCCAATCCATTGAAACAAATTATAAGTAATTAGTATGGCTTCTATTTATCTTCAAACCTAATAAATATTTTACAAGTTACAAGTTATCATAAAACATTAAAATACATATACACGACAAGAATATATATACATTCATATTAATATTCATATCTACCATTTAAATTTTTCAAACCATAATATTAATAAGAAAATTCAACAAGATATGGTTAATTAATCAACAATATTTCAAAGATCTTAATTAGTTGAGTTTACATACACATATCAAGGAATTCACTATAGAGGTAAGAAATCTAGTTATTTCTATAATTTTTTTAAATTTTCTTATAGATTATTAGTTTTTCAATTTGTTATGTTTTTTATTGATTTATTTTAGTTAAAAATTTATCTATGCCGTAAGTTAATTAACACACAAATGAAAAACAAAGAAAACCTCTTCCAAAACATCAACTTGAAAATGTGGTTGAAGAAAATCTAATTGAAGGGGAAGAATGATAAAACCCTCTTGAATTACAACCTATCCATCCACCCATAATGACAATGAAATGGATTTGGAAAACAACTTAGAGAAAATTAAAAATTATATCAAAGGATTGATCAACACATTAGATACCCTCATTGCACAAAACCTCAACGACATTCATTAAACAATGCATTATAGTACATTATTGGTAGGGAAGGTTTGGGCATTGGTCTTCTTCCAACGAGGCATCTATAGCCCTAAACAAATATACTTTTTGCTCCACTCTAGACCTTGCTCCATTACCAACTACATAGGAAAACCTACAATGGAGATTGTCTAAATCAACCTCTAAAAAAAAGCTTCTATTTTTACTTTTAAGATTTTTATTTTAGATTTCTCAAAGGGTTGGCAACCAACAATAAGGTGAAAGAGATTTGACAAAATATTCAATCAAACATGATATTTCCTTTGTCGTTCACACACCTCAAAGAAATTCTTTAGTTTTATAAAGGGCAGTCATGACTCTTTTCAAATGCAAAAGCCTTTCTTAAATAAATCATTCTATAAATATCTTGTAATATTAATATTAAAAATATTAATTCATGATAAATTACTTAATTTCACAATCAATCACAAATTAATATTATATTGAAAGTTATATATACAAAATAGTCAGAATAACCATTAGCTAAATCTAACCACAGAAAAGTAAAAACATAAAACACCTTCAAAGACTAATTAGCTTAATGGAAATTATCCGTGCACAACATAAAAATAGTGAAAGAAAATAAAAAAATATAGCCCAAAAACTTTCTTCTCAATTCTTAAAGCTTGTATTACTATTTCTAAAATCTTTCCCACTTGGTAGTTAACCAACGAATCAGATTAACAAACAACATAGTTTTGGTTAGTAAGATCAAGAACTAATCCTTTTACAATGTTTTAAATATGTATTTATATATTAGGGGCCCTTCCCATTTCTTGTCACGGTGGTAAAGTGTAACAAAAACATGTGCAAACAATTAGAGAAAAGATAAAAGCGTCATGAAATGGAAAGGGGCAGGTCCACTGTGTGTCACTTGGTAAAATTTGACCAAACAATGGCCCTCTTGCATTATTTGAAGGATATTTTCTTCTAGTTTTCTATTTACCTACCTTTCGCTGACTATTATTTGGGGAATATGCCCAATCATTTCACCATTAGACAAGCTCCATTTTATATTAGTTGTTTTGATGAAATAGTTGTTTTGATGAGCATTTTCATGATGATTTTTTTTAAAAATGTGGACCAAAGCTCTAATATTCTAGAGTCATTCATATTAAAATATGATATATGATTAGTATTTTTATAATTTTATTTCATTTCAAAGTGAGTTTGAAGAGTATTGGCTTGAAGATTATTAGTTTATGGATTTGACAATTTAATAAGTGGTAGACAATTATCAAATTTGAATTTATATCTTTAAGGAATGACATGGTTATATTTTCAGAGAATTGGGTTCCATCATGTCTCTTTATTGTATGATCTTTATCATGGGTGCTATGTTGCATAATCAGGGCTTTGTCTTTGAAATAGATAATATACAACCCTTTTTATTGCAATACATGTAGTGATGACATTTGGCACCTCTTGATTGCCTCACATCCCATCGAACATAGGATTGCACCACACAAACTCTTTGGAATGAAGACACATATGCGAGTTGATTGACTCAAATTTATATACGCCTTAGTTTTTGCAAACTTTATTGTGATATTGTGAGTGCATGAGAACTTGACATTTGGTAAAAAATTATTGCCTCGCAACCCCATAAAATATAAGCACTGAAAATATTCTTCGACAAATTGTGAGATTACAAACGTGTGAAAACATACCTCTTAAATCTGAGTATAACCACACTTGTCATATCACTTCCTTAAAAATCCATGCCATGTGGCGCTTTGTCATAGAGTCACAACTTGACTTTGTTAAATGTTTGTGATATAATACATAGGCATGGATGAACACAAGGCTACCACTTGTCAAGTTTCTATTTCATCATTGTCATACAAGGTTCAGGTCTTGGATAAAATGCCTTCGAAACCTTCATGAATGCAAGTTTGCAAAAACTCAACACGTGACATTGAAACAGATGTGGGTTTTTTGTAACTTAGTTTTTAATTTAAAATTTCGATTGCGAGTACCGCGAGTTCGCAAGAACATGCCACGTAGAGCAGATGAGCCCAATCAATGTATTTGAGGTGTTAAGACCTTGAGGATTTACGAATGGATGACAAGTGGCATCCTTTCACAACATCGCAAGCTCTTAGACTTGAGACTAGTGCAAATTTCTGTCGGAAGTTGCGGGGATGTGATCTTGCAAAAATCTACAAAGTGGCTAGCTCAGTCTAACTTGAAGAAATGCGAAAATCTAAATATTGTGAACAAGTCGTGAATACATGCCACATAGACCCAAAGAGTCGAGTCACTACCCTTTAAATCTGAAAAGTGATGCAACTAAGTCCTAAAGTTTGCAAAGCTTTGAATACATTCAACATGGAACCGAATAGCCAAGTCACTATCTTCAAAGTTGCGAATTGATGGACAAGTGTGGAATGTTGTAATTGAGCCCAAAAGTCTGCAAATAGGTCTTGAAGTCTACATGACAAAGCACTAAATTTAGAGACCAAACGATTCAAGAATTTAAGGAAAGTGACTTACAAGATAATGTAAAGGAGAGATAATTCAATTACGATTTTTTTTACAAAATCTGTTAGCATAAATAGCTTAAAGAATATGAAAAATAAGATAAACACAGAGAAGACTTAAAGGAATAAGTTCTTATACAAATCTATTTTGTTTGTATAAGTTTAATATGAAATGAGCCATAAGATAATTATTAGTATACATTACATTAAGTTATAAAATAGTAAGAATTTTTTGTACTTAAAAGAAATAAATTTGTACAATTATTTTGTTGAGGTTTTGGATGTTTTGTTCTTTTTTTCTTATTTCAAAATTTTATCTTTATTTAAAAAAAAGAATGGGATATATTGATCACAACAATAATAAATATTAGAAAATAATAATATTATTAAAAATTTTAATGTTTTCCTAGTTCATAAAAATGAGAATTTATAGATGAAAATTGTGTGTTTGATTTTGATTCGACACGTCAAATCAAAATCAAGCACATGGTTTTCACTCAAATTTCAGCTCTCAATATTATTATTATTATATATAATTTTATAATATTATACTATAAAATATAGTATTAGTATTATATATATTTATTATATTATACTATACTAACTATTATAATATTATTTAATTTAAAAATATATTATATTATAATAATAATAATATATTCTATACATTATTATATAGCATTAAAAATAAAAATAAAATAATATAATAATATATTAGTACTAAAATATATTATATATTGTATTAATTTATTTAAATTATATATATATATATATATATATATATATATATATATATAATAATTTAAATAAATTAATACAATATATAATATATTTTAGTACTAATATATTATTATATTATTTTTTTATATATTTTTAATGTTATATAATAATGTATAGAATATATTATTATTATAATATGATATATTTTAAAATTAAATAATATTATAATAGTTAGTATAGTATAATATAATAAATATAATATTAAATATTGTATTAATTTATTTAAATTATATATATATATATATATATATATATATATATATATATATATATATATATAATTTATATTCATATATTATTATTTAAATATACTATATTCTTATATAATATCAAATTTTTATTATATATAATAATAATATGTTATATTATATTGAATATAATATGTTATATTATTAATAGTATGTGTAGAGTGTCAATCTCAAAAGCATCACTTGTTTCTTTCTCTCTCCATCTTCACCACCATTAATATGTGAAGCATTCTTGATGCCACCTCTTTTATAATCATTTTTTCTTAGAATGTTCTAATACATATCATTCCCATATTTCTCATTTGACACGCCTTACATTTTTATAGTATTTCACCACACTATTCATTTAAGTAGAAAAGAAAAATAATTTCATAGATTGGTCAACTCTAAATGTGTGTATTTTTTAAAATGGGAGATTAGCTCCACAAGTTCTACCATTCCACATTAAAAGCACATGAAATAAATGCATAGTTTTCATACAATGTGGAACAAAGATTTGAACCCACCTTAACACTCGATTCTTGTCTAAGTTGGTATCCTTCCATACACAAAGCCAATAACTTACAGGAGAGACATTTGACTATGCACTGTTCTAATTGATTTCATGTTGAATATCAAGTTGATCGTTAGACAAATGAAACTTCGTCTTCAAGACCCTAAATATGTTTAAATGCTTAAATGAAATGTGCACTACTAATTATGGATTAGTAGATGAGTTTAATAATAATTATGGATTAGTGAAAAATTAAATTTATCTAATTTTTAATTAAAATTTAACTTTCTAATCATCCTTTTACAAGTCATGAGTCCAATTCTTAATAAAGAGAAATATATTATTTTCATTTATATAAATATCATATGCACAAAATAAACATCATATTTTTTTAAATTTTACATTTAAAAAAGTCATATAATTTAATTATTCATTTTTTCAATGCCCTTTAACTCAATTTTCTCAAATTTAAGAGAAATAAAAGATTGACATTTATTTGTATTAAATATTTCAATATCCGATTTGGTATTGATCTTTCTGTATAATCATGTATTAATGTTAATTATTTTATACACGTATACGACTTTGTAATCATGTATTTGGAGGGCAATTCTTATACACATTCGAGATGCTTCCAATTCTCTACATAGGTCGAATGAGCATGGGTTGTAGAAGAGGAGGGTTTGATAAAGGTAAGGGCACCTCTACCAATCTCAAGTTAGCATTTCTTCCCTGTGCAATCTGTCAATCACTGCGTCCCTCTTTACAATTTACATGGAAAGAGGTTTAGAGGCACCCACGATAGGCAGGTAATAAATATGTGGGCATGGCAGAGATATCCTTAAATGTTTTTTTAACTAATTAGTGCTTTATAACATAATTTTCCCATGTATTATATTTTTTTGTTTTATGCAGGCCTTCCAAAGGAGTGGGCCATGTGTTATGGGAAGTGGTTTGCGATGGTGACAGGAACAATCCCATAGGGTGCTTCAGTTCGACGACATGCATAGAGATCGATCATCACTTTGTTAGAAAAGTGCATTGCGTATACGTCACATTTTCCATGCATATTTCAGGGCACTTTTACATCTAACATGGAGCATTAGAGGAACCATCTCATGTGTCAAGGTCTTGATCATATAAAACCACATCAAGCATTGAAGAGAGAAAGAAATATTGAAAACAACATATATATTTCTTATAAACCTTTACTTTTTTTAATAGGGTTTATTAAAAAAAATTCACCTTGAATCTTATATAGATTACTCTAAAAAAAAATTATTATATTTTATGCCAAAAAAATAGTCATATATCTTTCAAATTTAGTTCATGATGGCTACTAGTATGTTTGTAAGGGCTTGTGTAGCGGATTTTATAGATGTGTTTGTAGATTTTTTTTTGATGAGAGAATATACATAGAAAATCAAGAAGGTTGAGACATGAACAACAAGTGCAGGGCATTTTCGACCTGGAGAAGTTGGGAAAGCCATGGATTATACATTTGATCTAAATGATAAGATAATGGTCGAAATGAGGACATTGATGTTGTAGCCATCAATGTAATTCTATTGTTGACATAAGGTTTAGGTGAGTTAGAGGAACCACTAAGAGCAGAAGCAATTGTGGTAAATTGTAGGGATGCAGAGTGAAGCTTACTTGTGTGAACTGGGTGGGACATTTACAAGCAATCCTGTTAGAATGTCTCAACTAACAACCCATCTCATCCATAGCCTAAAATCACCTCACTCACCTTAAAATGTGTTTGCTTCACTTGATCCTTCCACATGTGCATCAAGTGCATAATATATGCATTTGATAGAGCAAGGTAGTGAAAAAACATTTTAAAAGATGCCATTAACGACTTAACCAGTCATATACGGGCACACACGGGCACTAACAAGGCATCTATCCCTTTTTCCGTACATGTCTCATCTAGACCTTTAATTTTTTAAGATTTATAAATATTTTCTGCATATATCCAACCAATATATACATTAAACAAAGTAATTTGGAAGCCACAGAATATGTTGTATTAATTTATTAATTATGTGAATGTATTTCTAGTTAATATAATTTTATTAACTACTATTAATAATTAAGGTTATGTAATGGTTAGTACTTATCTTTCATGTGTTAATTGTATTAAAAATTGTGATATAAGTTGTGTTGAGTTAAGTTGGGTAATTTAAGAGGTAAAGTTGTAAGTGGATAGGAGAAACATTGCATATTAAAAACGGGCAGTTATCACTAATGAATATGGAGAGAACATATTGTAGATATAATAAAATATATAATAATAGAGTGGCATTAATAAAAATAATATAAAACATATACTAACGTGTTAGAAGTATTGCATTGATCAATTAAAACCTTTCTACTCACTCAATAATATTGTACATGGTGAATAAAGTGACATCGTTTAAATAACAAACCAATATCTTTCTTAAAGATAACATGAATCATTTTAATTTTAAAAAAATATATATAATTTTTTTTTTTTTTTTAGGTAATTTGTGTTAAGCAAATTTATTTTTATATACATATAAATAAAAGGAAATAAAAAAAATCATGATTTGTCTATCATTTTCCTCATGTTAGGTATATATATATATATATGATTGATAAAGTTTCAAGTAAGATGTGAATAAGCAGATTCTAGTGTGCTTATATTCCATGATTGTCCTTGCAACACGTGCATATCACCATACATAAAGGCTCGTATATTTTAACATTTAAAAAAACAACAAACTGTGCAAAATTGAGAGGAAAAAATGCTCGCCATACAGCTGATTGTTGGTCCTCTCAGCCAAGCAACCGTTCCCCAAGATCTGCAAAATGATCTGGTGGATATCTAGACCTTCGAAAGACAAATTACCTTCAAAATTAGGGCTACAACTGCATTGTAATATTAATTGTTTTACAAGTGAAGCCATGATTTCCAAACCCCCATAACTAATAAAAGAGGTTTGGTTGCTGATTTATCCGACACAAAGCTTTCTTAAGATATTTAAAACCTTGCAGATGATTTTATATGAGGCCGCTTTTTCTTCAGGATTGATTTGGATTAGGAAAGAAAGATAGTTCAGAAAAGAGGGGATTGCCCTCTGGTTGGCTAAATTCTTTCTGTGAATATCTAAGCGAGAAGAAGATGTGAAGAATTACAAGACCGTGTTGAAATCTGAAGATGGGTGGGCGCCATTAGAAATGGCAAGCTCTGCCAGAATATTTTTATGCATTTCCATTGATCTGGGTTCAAAACCCGTTCTCAAGCGAATTTCAGGATTATAATGATTTGCTTACAATTTGTGAATACTCCATATTAGATAGATTATGCCTATTTGTTCGGTTCTTATTAATTCTTTCTATCAGGGTAGAGTCAGTATATAGTTCCTACGGTGGCCGGCTGGTCGGGACACATGGTAAAGTTTCATATAACTTGAATAAATGTATTGTTTGTTATTTCAGAGGTTTATGATAGTGTGTTTTGACCTAGAGATTTTTGTGATTCTTCTTTCTTTTTTCACAGTGATCTATGTTTCTAATTTATTGCGGCTATAAGAGATGCTACTGAAATCATAACAGTTGTGAGGACAAAATACCATCCTAGTGGGTTGCTTAAACATAAGGATTACAAAATGAATTCATTTCAAACTTTTTCAATCTCATATTATCAATACAGCAAACAGAGAATAAATTCCATCTTGGATGTGTTTAAAGTTTTAAGTCACATAGTTGTAAAGTTTGCTCGATGCGTTTAGAAACAGTGGAGCCCTTTAAGGCTGCAAACACAATATTTTCTCCCGGAACCTCGAAATTCTACAGACAGTTGATTTAGTGCACGCAACTTTGCAGCTTTCCC
This sequence comes from Torreya grandis, assembly GCA_037957365.1. Lineage (NCBI taxonomy): Eukaryota > Viridiplantae > Streptophyta > Pinopsida > Cupressales > Taxaceae > Torreya > Torreya grandis. Next base: position 1,732,036 of record JARHVA010002654.1, read on the forward strand.
ATTGCTCTACAATCCACCCTCCCCTCTTTAACAAGGAATCAAATTTTTATATAGTGAAATAAATTAAATCTTCTTTCCTCAGTAAAGGGTAACGAAAGCTTACGCACACAACAAAAACTTTGATTGGGTCAAGTTGAGACGCTATCTCGTAATAATTAATTTCTAGAACGAGGTAGCTGGATTACGCAGAACGAATGCCAAAACAGGACAAAGCAAGCAACACTATTGGATGGAGGATCCAAATAGAAACTGCATTCTAAACATAGTAGAAGAGAAATTAGTATTATTAAATATTGGAAATTAATGTAGTTCGAAAGCAATTTTCTTTTTAAATATCATAATTTTCCATCTAATTGCTATGTATAATGATCTTATCCATCCGAGATCTAAATGTTAATTTGATTATAAATTTAAAAAAAAAAAAAAAAAAAAAAAAAAACAACAAACCTTATTAAATATTCTGTATACAAGTAGAAGATAATACATGTTAGAAAATTAGAGGAAGATGGTGATGTGGATTACACAGTCAAAAAAATGATATTAGCAAAAAGATTGGTAAAAATTAATGATTTATTAATAAATGAGATAATTTAAATTAGAAAATATATATTTTAAATATATAATAAAATTTTAATTAATTAATAATAAATAAATGAAATATTTTTTAACATTAATTTAGAGAATATTTTGAAATTTTACATATAAAATTTTAGTATCATTTTAATAATAAAATAATTCATGCAATTTGTATTGATTAAAGGGACAAAATTATTGATTTAATTGAAAGCTATAATATCTTACCTTGATAAAGACTAAAATTAATACTAAAATTTTTTAGACAAAAATGAGGTGGCTTTCTTTCTATAAAATTTACTTTTAGAGTAATAATTATTATTCACTTAATAATTGTTATTGGAGATAGTAGAATAATTTTACTATTTTTTTCAAAGTTTGAGACAATTTATTGGTAGATTAAATAAATAACATATTTACAAATACTTCTCTCTTCTTAGATGATATGGAATCAAATGTTAAAATTTATTTTATCATTGTTTGGAAGGGAAGAAAAACGTGTATTTTCTGCTGAAACCAATTATTACAAATAAATAATAAATCCTCCCATTAATTCTTTTATTTTGGACTCCATATTTATAATAAATATAAATAAAATAATCATATCTAGACATACTAAAATATGACTATCACATAGTCCCATAACCAAAAGATAACACAAAGCAAGACAATCTTGTTATATTATTACTAAACCCCTAAGGAGGCATAATATTCAATTATTAATTACACAACATCATGATACTGTTAGTTAACACCTATTGATAATTATTATTTTTTGCTTGACACCAATGATTATTATTCACCAACATGGATTAGCAACTATTAATCACCAATTGACATTGAGAGAGTCACTAACATTTTTTATTAACATGATATAAACCAAATGCACTTGAGCCTTTCGGTTGGATACTAGAAAAATATGTTATAAATTTATGTTTGTTAGTATATTTCTGAATAATAGACTATGAGTCTCCAACCAAGAATGAGACTCGATTCTAAATCAATCTCAATCCTATGTTTCAAACCAAATCTAATTAATTAAAATTCATAATAGACTACATCAATGCAAACATCACCATTGCCATTTAATAATCATTAGAGGTAAAGATTTCATTATTGATAGCATAAAACACATCAAAAATTGTTATATGAATAAGTGTACAATAATTATTACTAAAAAATTAAAAAAAAGTCTGAATCAAAGGAACAACCAAGGAAATGATAGATGGAACTCAAAAGATTTTAGAAGTGAGTAGGTTTTATTTCAGATATAAAAAATGATTAGAGTTGTGGTCCACGAAGAAAGTGAGCATTGAATTCTTTAATAGAATTAGGGAATTTAGACAAAACATGGAAAGAAGGAAACAAGAAAATAATAGATTAAAGATAGGAATAAGTTTTGATGTATGTAAGTTTCTTTTTATGTTTTCCACTCTAGTGTATATTTATCCTTTGGTCCTTGGAATCAGCCATTGATAGAGGCATTTTTGGCTTGTAGATATCGATATATCTTTATATTCATTGTAGTAAGTGTAGCTCCTTTCAAAACCCTCAGAAAAATAATTATTACTCAATATAAATAGTGCTTATTATTTTTCATATACGCAAAAAAATAATATTCATCCTATATATAAATATAAAATCATCATTATTTATATTTTCCATAAGTCTCCATTCTTATTTTCTAAGTACAACAAAGTACATTGTACTTTCTAGTTTATAAAATTATTTTATTATCATATAATCTACCGATACAAGAAATCAATGGTATCAATTAATGATTAATATCGTCATCCAAACTTAATAGGAATATAAATAATTGATGTAAGGAGTACTACTTAATGGGGTACTGCACACTGTACAAAAATCATCTTGAAAAACAAAAACACTAAGCTGAATAAAAAAGGGAAGCATCATCGCCTGCCCGCCAAAAAAAAAAAAATGCTTTTTTAATCCCATGCGAACCTCTCATACGCAAAGTGGGGCCTACGTTTCCACAAAGGTAGTGGATATAAATAGTCGAGAGAGTTAGTGAAAATCCTTTGGATAAAATAAGTCACCCATAAGTCTGATCTAATTCAGTTCAACCATGCTCGCAACCCCTAGTATCACACGTTGAGACATCTTTAAGTCATTTTGGTTTACCGAATATTACAGTTTTGTCGAACATATTAAATCCGGAACTGTTGGACTCGCCCCATCCTTTGCTCCAACCTGATCCTCTTCCTTTGGAAATTAATTAATGTTCCAACTCTTCATTAGTTAATGTTCCCCAAACTTAGCTAAGCGTAGATTATTTACAAATGGCACAAAATTTGGAAATTAATCGGAAGAATCTTCCTAATTCTCAGCCCCAATTTAATCACTTATCTAAAGATGATATTAAGAAATTTATTGATAAAAATATCCTTATCCTTACCAGTTTTAAATTAAATGGTCTAACTAAGAGAGTTTTAAGCCGTGGCCTTGGTTTTGTCGTTGCACCTTCAAACATTCCTTATAAAGACTTTATCACTAGTATAAAAATTGGTTTAAGGAAATTAGATAGTGATATTGCGGAAGAGTTAAGCGCAGGATGTTCTCTCGCATTAAAAAAGGGTTACCCACCTAAAATAAATATTACAAGAATGGAACAATTGGTCTTTATTGATTTAAATAAAAATAAAGATATTATCATTCTCCGTGCGGACATAGGTAATATCACTGTTCTTGATAAAACCGATTATTATGTTAAGATTTTAGAACATTTAAATACCAATGTGAACTATAAGAATATATTGAAGAATTTTTTTATAGAATTGTCAATGATTCGTTAAAGTAATCAAGAACCTACCTATTAGTGATAAAAAAAAATAATGGTTTATCTGGAGAGATCTTATTTCCCTTGGGATTTATAGAACTCAAAAAAAAATCATAAAGATTGTATTCATTTACATCTTATTGTTAATATTATAAATTATTCTACTTATCTTTTATACAAATATTTGGCAAGTAAATTAAAATGTTTAGTAGGTAACTCTTCGTCTTTCATTAAAAATTCATAACATTTTGTGTGTAAAGTTAAGGACAAAAGGGTCAAAGCGCAGGACATTCTTATTAGTTTTGATGTGGCATTTATATTTACAAAGGTTTCACTTGATGAAACTATGAATGCTAATTTGGTGGAGTTATGTTTAAGACCATTGTTTTTCACTTTTAGAGGATACATTTATTAGCCAACTGAAGGAGTCGCTATGGGATCACCATTATCTTCTATAGTTGCCAACATTTTCATGGAACATTTTGAGGCAAAAGCTTTTGAATATTGTCCACTAAATGCCAATTGGTGGGACATTTTGTAGATGATAGCAATGTAAAATGGCCCCATGGCAATGAAGAACTAGACAAATATATTACGAACTTGAATGGGAGATCAAAACAAATCGAATTCATGATGGAAAAAGAAGAAGGTGAAAAATTATTGTTCCTTATGTCATTATCTCAAAGAGACCTGATGGAACTCTATCCCATGAGGTTTATAAAAAAAAAACCTACAATGATCCTAATTCTTAAAAAAGTGTTTACATAATCCCTTGTTCTTGCGACAAACCTCATGTGTAGGAAACAAAGAGGTCCTTACAAACAAGAATTAAAGAGGATTCAAGAGACATTCATCATTACATGGAGGGTTCACCCTTGCTTAACACACCCACCTCACAAAATATCATATTTGTATGTATAAAGCCAATATTATTGTTAAAGAAGAGGATTATTGGAAGCAAAAAATTAGGGAGATTATTGAAATACAAAAAAACAATGAATTTAAATATAGACAAAGGGATTGGTATTGTGAGTCATGGTGCCCTATTTTAAACTATTTAATAAAATGTGACTATTTCCATGGTGGCTAAGATATCATTTTTTAATCTTATTTTTTATATTTCTTTAGAGAAGTTGACCCATCACTTATATTTTTTGATTCTTTTTATTTAAAGAGGTTTGTATGTTGTTTTTCCTTAAGACATTACATCATCTATCTATTTTCTTGAATATGGGTACATGTATTGCACCCGAAATACCGGATTCAATTTCACTCAACATGATGATTCCAAAAACCCCTTCTTCAAATTCAAATCATCATGAAAATATGCATTATATTACAAAATAAATATTTGAACATGTTACTTCCCACTGCAATGCATTGGAAAAACATACAACACATCTCCCCAATACATTATAAAAAATCTATTGTAAATCAGAATGATATAATTATTCCTAATATATAATGAGATATATGTATATGGCCAATTATCTTCTAAATTATCTTCTAGAAAAAGGATAAATGAACCCATAAATACATTTCAAATCTATTACTATAACATGTGTCAATATTTCCTTAAATATGGTTACGTGTATTGTATCCAAAATATCAGATCCAGTTGCACTTAACATGATGATTCCATAAACCTTTTCTTCAAATTTAGATCATCATGAAAATAGACATTATATTAAAAAATGAATCATTTGAACATGTAACTCCCCACCGCAATGCATCAAAAAAACATGCAACACCTCACCCAAATACATTATAAAAAATCTATCATAAATCAAAATGATATAATAATTCTTTATATATATATGAATATGACCACTTATCTTCTACAAAAGATAAGCAAACCCAAAAATACATTTCAACTCTATTACTAAAACATGTGTCAGGTAATTACAGTCATTGAATAGATTCACCCTTACACATATAGTTCCTAATTTATAAAGCTGTCCAATCATTTTATGGGATGATAATTTTACCAATAACATTTTTACTCAATAAGATGATATCACTAAATGCACATCTAAGTCCAATTAAAGACCCAAACACAAATTCCAAAATAATGATTCTACATATACCGTGCACAATGACATCACAAAACCAAAGCATGATCTAAGATTAAAGATCTTAATATAAGGTTCAAAATCACTCGATATTCTATTTTAATGTTTAAAATAAAATTAATAGTCATAATTTCTCTATTGAAAATGAAACACAAGCTTTATTATAAAATATCCAATTCTCAGATATGTTTTGTTATCGAAAGTTTTTGATTGTTAAAAATTAATTTAGCATATATAAAGTTTCATAAAAGTTTAGCATTCATTATCTAAAGTTTTATTTATCAAAATGGAATCAATATTTAGATATATGATTATTTACCAATTTACAAGTATTAATTGTAAAAATGTTATTTTACAATATGTATTTATAATGAAACAAATGATTAACTTTTACAATTATATTATAATTGATTTTAAAGATAAAATCACATGGTTTTTCTAAATATCATATCAATCTTTAAATTTAAAATAAATATGTCATTTCTCCAAATATATAATGTTTATCAATGAACCCAACAAAGTAAATCCTAAGTAAATCCTATTTGAAGTCAAACCTTAATTCAAAACTTAGGGGTTGTGAAGGTTTGATAACCAAATATCTTTTTCATCCCAATGATTATTGAAGACTCTTATAAAGAATTCAAATGCAATGAGGATCATTAATCCAATACATGATTTAATAATTGGTTAACATCTTTTATATAAGTTTATCTACCAATAATAGTTTGAAATCCATGATAAGTTTAACGATGTCCAATTAATGTATCTTACAATAATTTATAAATACTCCAAATTCAAATATTCACTACCATTCCACCTATAATCTTTAGTTTGTCCATGATCTAATATTATTGTTTTCATAACTCAAGTTTGAGAAAGCACACTCAAGCAAAAAAGGAGTTATTTAATCCATGAATAATATACAAATGATAAAATAATTTTTAAAGATCATATACCACTTAAAATGTGAAAAAAATATTATCATAAAAATTAATAAGTTTTAATTAACAAGAATATCTAACAAACATAATTCATATCTCAAATGATATAACAATTAATCCATATACCTATGTCTTGATATGAAACATCTATATGTAAAATGTGTTTTCAAGTTAAAATGTTCAAAGGTTTGTTTAATGTATATCCCTAATTTCCAGCCAAGTATAAAGTCTAAAAAAAGTCAAGGTTTTGTTGGTAATCAAACCGGGTTATAATTATTCTGAACTAGCAAAACTATATATATTGCAAGATCTTGGATAATTTTCGCTTGGTCATCAAGAATGTTACATACTAGTCGAGAAATGTATAGAGAGATAATTTTCAAAGCATCCATATGAAACAACCATCAGTTGACATAGGTCTTTGAGGAGTTTTGAAATGCTTAATCCGAATAATATTATCCATGTTTCAAGGATCAAAAAATTGCTCAAGTGAGCACTTAAATTCATATTGCTTATAAAGATATTACATTATATTAGCATAAGAATTTTAAGATTTAAAATGATATGCATTTCAGGTCTTAAATTGTTTATAACCATCTAAGGAAATTCAGGAGGGGGGCTGGGGGGGCGCAAGGATTTTTAGTATGCTTCAGGCATTGTGTGCTAATCATTCTCGTAGTAAGTATTATAAGTTCATATCAAAGATTCAATTTCCAAGTTAATGATCAGACGTGATTTCTATTTCATAAATTTAAGACTCCAGTACAATGAAACAAATTGTAAATAATTAGTATGCCTTCTGTTCGTCTTCAAACCTAATAAATGTTTCACAAGTTATAAAAAAATATTAAAACAAATAGACACAACATGAATATATAGACATTCATATTAATATTTATAATTACTATTTAAAATCTCTCAAACCATAATATTAATAAAAAAATTTAACGGACAAAATATAGTTTATTAATCAACAATGTCTCAAAGATCTCAATTGGTTAAGTTTACGTATACATCTCAAAGAATTCAGTATAGATTAACATATTGATCAAAAGATCTTAGAACCCTCGGCTTACAACTACTAGTATTACACATAACTTAATAGTAAATCCAAAACTCGTTGCCCTGGTTCCTAGCATTGACATTAAAGAAACACAGTGTTACCAAGGATTATTTTGTTAAAACTTAAAGCCTAAGACAACCACTATCATTTGTTTATCTAGGTTCTTGTTCCAGGCATAGTTCAAAATTTGATTCCAAAAGAAGAGTTAACTATCATGACACCTGATCATAACTATACGGTTAAATGTGTGTAAAAAATGTGCAAGATAAGTTATGTTGATCTAGGTCTTGGAATACACAATCCAATATTAAGAGTCTAATAATCAATATTTAATGCATATGAGTTTTATACCATATATATCTATTATTAAGCCACATAAAACATTTTCACACCTCTTGCTTAAGCTGCTATGGCATACGAGCTCCAGACAAAACCTTCTCAAAATACTTTCATTCACTTTTAAGTTTTGACATAACACAATCAAACTACAACTAATACGACTAACACACACAGACTAATGGTTCAACTTCAAATGACTAGAGGATAATAGATAATCAAATTCAGTCAAGATAACTTTTCATACTCAGCTAGAACTCCATTTTTAATTTCTTTAAGTTTCTCAAATTTCTAAATAATCAATATAATTATAAACTAAGAAGACAAAAGATAATACACCCTACAATTACAAAAGATTGAGACTCAACCCACTAGCTAAAATTACTTCGGCCCTACCGACATTGTCTATATATATCAACTGACCATTAATAGCATGTTTCAAGATAATACTTAAACGTTTAAGTGCCGCGATGCGGCTGTACTACTTGCCCCAGCTTAATCCTCCACCAGCACCGCCTCCGCCATCGAATCCGCCACCAGCACGCTGTCTTCAATGCAATTTCTCCAACAAAAACAATTTTATTAGCAAAGACTGACAAAATGCTATCTACATAACCATATTGCAATGCAGGCCGTTAATGTATCTGGTAAGTTCTCCATACACAAAAGAGAAATGAATAAGGGCCATAGAACTAAAAAATTCTCTGTTACATCAAAGCAATGTGCTGCACAAACTTTTATGTCAATCTATTAAAAAATAGAAAAAATATGGAAATTTTAACATAACGAACACAAACCTAAGGGTGTCAAGAGTAGTGAATAGTTTTAACAAAATGAAAACAAACCTGTTAAAAAAGCGTAAGAAAATATCAAGAAAATGCAATTGGTAGTTAAAAAGCCTAATTCATCCATATTTTCTAGTATCTACAAGAAATGAATTACAGTGTGTGATTTTTTTTACATGCTTAAAGATAAGCTTTCACCAGCCTTAGTTATGTTGGGAAAGATTTCTTTAGAGAACAGAACATGGGAGATGATAAAGCTGCTAATGAGGAAGTTGAAATGGTTTTCAGATAACTTATCAACTGTCTGCTGGTGTATGAAGTTGAAATGTTTTTTTGACCAAATTAGTGTATTGGACAAAACTAATGCACGCCCACACTGTTTGGGTCCTGCAGGCATCGCTAGGGATTTTGCCATAATATTCTCTCAATAGAAATCAGGCCCAGGAATTACTGCAAGGTAGAAAAACTAAGTCTCTATACCCAAATCAAATATTTAAAGGCTATAATTTCTCAGCAGTCACATAATCCGTTTACTGTCCATCAAAATGTTCACAGAAAATAATCTACCCTGAAGCATACGAGCTAAATTGCCTCAACTCTGCTCTTTGTATGCCTCGTGTTGAAGACCCAACAACCCATACATGATCTGTTGTCTCAGCCTGCAGCCACGTTTTCACTCGGATGCCGTAAATATCGATAATGTTCAGAAAGCAAAACAATTGCATTTGGTGGATACAATTGTCATTGCCCTTGGTAAATTTTCATATTATGGTATTTGATTCGTTCCTGGATATACGATGGTAATCAGAGAAATTAATAAAATATTTACAGCGGTCCTTAAATTTTGCAGAATGAAATCGGTTTGTAATCAAAAGTGTCCTCTATTAGTTGGCAAAAAAAACATTGACCCAAGTCAACAGAAGTGAAACATATAGTACCAAAACAGGTACTAATAAACTCAAATCAATATATGATATGTTGATTATTTTTATTTATATTTAAATCATTTAAAAAATGATTATATATCAATTGACCATTAATAAAATGTGTCAAGATAATACTTAAATAAATTCAAATTGATATAAAACATATTAGTTATTTTTATTTAATTTATTTGAAAAATGATAATCAAATTTATATTTTTTTAATGTGATTATCGGATGGTTGGAAGGACGACGTAAAAATTTACTCTAATTATTTATAATTTTTTAAACCATATTTTACTCTACAACTTTTTGTAATTTGTTAATGTAAAACATTGTAATAGCAAATTTATCTTTGACTCTACTTAATAAATAAAAGATAGAATATTCTTCCAAGTGATCTAGTTTTGTCTAGACATTAACATGTTGATAGGGAGTCAACTTAAATGAGCGCCATCGTACGAATGCCAATGTTACTCCTCTTGAATGAATGAATGAATAAAATATTTTAATATCGTCCATGAGACCAAACGGTCTAAGGGACCGAGAACTACAAAGAAGAAATTATGCAAACTCTAAATTCTTCTCGATGCTAGACCTTTTGTTATGGATTTTGACCAAAAAACTAGCAGTCATGTTGATCTTCTCCTCATCAAATAAATCATGTAGATTGTCAATATTTAAGTTGTCCACATATTGAGTAGGGGTATCCTCATAAGCTGTGCACTCCTTAATAAAGTGCCATTATGTCTCCACCGCCCTTGTACACTCCTTCAACTGCTGCATAATTTCCATACGAATCAGCACTAGGCCATATGACCATGATGGTGATTTTAATAGTAGTACGCTTTCTCTCTCATATCTCAACTACTCAAAAGTAATAAATCAAAATGCGTCCACCTAAGAGTAACAAGAACTATATTTGGGATTTTAAAGGATGCCTTCCAAATGCCTCAACAAGTTGAACCATACTGTGGGTGTTAGTTATTTGACAAAATGTCTATAAAAAGGTATCCTTTACTTCCTCCCTCCCTTAATGTGCATTCTAAGATTTTTATTTGTGCTTAAATTAATTGGGTGGCATGGAAACATGGTGGGAATCATTGGCAGATGGATACTAGGCACCAATTCTATAATCTCCTATTAATTCATTAGTTGTGGTTTGGAATGGGTAAGTTAAAACCACTCTTGATTAATCTCAAAATATTAATGTCGAACGATAAAAAAAGGCACATCAAAGCTGGCTTTTTGGAATATGTTTTCTTGGCTTGACACAACCACCTCACATGAAAAGAGAATTAAGATCTTAAAAGTATAGACAATTTTTATTAATTATATGCATTATTCAATTCATGATATACAATCTATATATTGTTAAATAATAAAGACATGATATTAAAAAATTAAAAATATTCATCATAATTACATAAAATTTTTTATTAGTTATTTTACTTTAATTACAAGAATATATGAAGCATAATATCAATAATTACTTGATTCAAAACATATAAAGGATCCTATTCAATAATCAAATTTCAAAATTACATAGAAATAAAGTAATATTTATATTATTAATTATGTTATATAATACTCATTACATGTAAGTACCTTTAGAATCTAGAATTGGGAAACCAAGAAGTGACATTTGTACCCCGTTTGAAGACACATTGCCCAAATAGCCTAGACAATTAAAACCTAGAAGAAAGATGAGGAAAAATATTTCCTCATAGTTCTCCAACATGTATTGTTGACCAGGTAACACATTTGGAGCATAGTTTTCCTTTACTTCCTCCCTCCCTTAATGTGCATTCTAAGATTTTTATCTGTGCTTAAATTAACTAGGTGACATGGAAACATGGTGGGAATCATTGGCAGATGGATACTAGGCACCAATTCTATAATCTCCTATTAATTCATTAGTTGTGGTTTGGAATGGGTAAGTTAAAAATACTCTTAATTAATCTCAAAATATTAATGTTGGATGATAAAAAAAGGCACATCAAAGCTGGCTTTTTGGAATATGTTTTCTTGGCTTGAGACAACCACCTCACATGAAAAGAGAATTAAGAACTTAGAAGTCTAAATAATTTTTATTAATTATACGTATTATTCAATTCATAATATACAATCTATATATTGTGAAATAATAAAGACATGATATTAAAAAATTAAAAATATTCATCATAATTACATAATGTTTTTTATTAGTTCTTTTACTTTAATTACAAGAATATATGAAGCATAATATCAATAATTACTTGATTCAAAATATATAAATGATCCTATTCAATAATCAAATTTCAAGATTAAATAGAAATAAAGTAGTATTTCTATTATTAATTATGTTATATAATACTCATTACATGCAAGTACCTTTAAAATCTAGAATTGGGAAAGCAAGAAGTGACATTTGTACCATGTTTGAAGAGACATTGCCCAAATAGCCTAGACAATTAAAACCTAGAAGAAAGCTGAGGCAAAATATTTCCTCATAGTTCTCCAACTTGTATTGTTGACTAGGTAACACATTTGGAACATAGTTTTCCAATGACAAGGTGCACCCTTTTCATTTGACTTTCTGTCAGAGGTAGTGATGAAGTTTAACTTCATACTTAAGCTAAAAATCTTACTTTATAACTAAAATTCAAACATAATTGATTGGATTTTATTATGTAAGAAAGGTCTTATTCTAAATATATAGAAATACACATTTAATTAAATATGTAAAAATACAGTTTGTCTTCTATTCATGACAAGTAGACATGATCAATAAATTTCTTCAATGTTATCATTAAAAATGCATGGGATCATCATTGAATCCAAAATTAGTTGTATAAGAAGAAAAGAGAGACAATACCACAAATATTTTTATACTCCCCCACTCATCTCTCATCCACTAAGAATGGCTCTACCCTTCACAAGAAGGATAACTACAAATTTGAAATAGACAATTTGTATATAGGTCAATACTACAAAAACTATACACAATAATAAGCATGAAATTGAACATGAATTAGAAATGATACATTTCTAATGTATATAGAGATAAGGAATGGAGAATTCCCAACATATACATTCTTATGGCCATGAGACTAATTATGAAAGGTTTCCCTTGTTTCATCTAGACTCAATATTCCACTTATGATTTAGAGTGATACTAAGGATTTACCCAATCACTCAGTACTCACATTACTTTTTCACAACTCAATCCCTAAGTTTTCCCAAGCTACCCATCTTAATAGTAATCTAGCAACCAATGATCCCCAAAAAGTGTGTGGGGGGTAATGTATCACATATGGGTCCCATACCACTTGTGTGAGATGATATCTCACACATCCAACATTTTAGTGCAAACATTGTAATATTACTTTTGGTCTATGTCCAAGAAAACTTCTTGAGATCAACCATCAATCTTCATCACTTCACATGATTGGTGTTTCATAAATCACTTAGGTTTGTTATGATAATGTTTATTTTTCCAGGAGACCACCTTCTTCTACATGATATTACACACATCAAAAAATCCTAATAAATATGCTCTAAGCTAATCTAAACCTAATGTTTTTTTTTAAATTATAGAAATTAGTTGATTCAATAATTTCTTGAAGGACCCAAGGATATAGTTAAAGTATTATTTTGAATATGTTTCCTTACACATAGACTATCTTGTATTTGAAAAAAAATACTATTGAAATTACATAGCTGAGAAACATGAATGAGTAAATTAAACCAAGTATTGAACCTAAGATATTCTAGGTCATAATATAAGAACCTCTTGGGTTGGCAATGGAAAAAAGTATCAAATATTTTTTATCAATTTATTTTTGAGTTAAGAAATATGAGTGTCCAACCAAGAATTACACTCGATTACATATTGATCCTTAGTCCTACATCTCAAACCAAATATAAATAAGTAAAATTAATAAGAGACTACATTAGTGTAAATATATTAAGTGATATTCAATAATCATTAGATTACAACACTTATTATTTTTATCATGAAACACATAAAGAATTGTTATGTGGATAGGTGCACAATAATTATTTCTCACCATAGATACTAATTATTATTATTTATATGCATACAACAAATTAATACTCATCCTAGAGTACAAAATCATCATCATTCAAAATTTTCATAAGTTTTCATTCTCATTTTCTAGATATAACAAAATGAAAGTACATTATACTCCCTAGCTTATAAAATTATGATAATCTCATCATATAAATATACCATCACAAGAAATCATTAGGTATCATCTTATGATTATATATTCATCTTACCAACTTGGATAATCTTAGGAAGGATGAATGCCTATTAATGTATTGCACACCTGCATAAAATACATTTAAAAATAAAACATATAACTGAATAGGAATATGGAGAGCATCATTATATGTTTTTTCCTCCAATAATAGCTCATTTTGAATCCTCCATACACCTATCATCCATTTAAATTGCCCATACCATTCCAATAAGGTAGTAGATGTAAAGAATCGATAGATAAAAACATAAACCATGTGAATAAAATAAGTCATTGGAACAACATGCAACTCCCTATTGTAATGTATAATAATCAATAGATTGGAAAATTTTAGAATGATATAATAATTCATAATATATATTTATATATATGGTTATGGGCATTTTGCTTAAGGAAATTAATAGATGAACCCTAAATACTTCCCAAATGTAGTACTAAGGCATGTTGGCTAGGTTCACCCTTACACACATAGTTCCCATTGTTAATTGTAAATTTATAAAGTTATCTAATAATATCATGGGATCCTAATATTACTAATAATTTTATCATGCATTAAGATGATATCACTAAAGGAACATCCAATTCAAATTAATACCCAAACACAAATTCTAAAATAATGGTTCTACATATGCCATGTCGAATCACATCGCCAAACCAAGGGGTGATCTAAGTTTAAGGATCGTAATATAAGGTCTAAAATCACTCTAATTGTTATTTTAATACATAAAATGATATAAATAGTCATAATGTCTCTATTGAGACTGGAACACAAGCCTCACCATATGGAATCCAATTTCTAAAAGTATTTTGGCACTAAAAAGTGTTGGACTACTAACGATGAGTTTAACATCTATAAGGTTTCATATAAGTTTAACATTAATCATTTAATGTTTTATTTCCCAATAAGGAATCAATATTGAAGCATATGATTACTTACCTATATGTATGCTTTAATTGTAAGAAGGTTATTTTTCCAATACGTTTTCATAGTAAAGCCAATGATTAACTTCCATAGTTATATTATGATTGATATTTAAGATCCAAGAAAATATTTATTATAATTTTCATGATATAATATCCACTTAAAGTAAATATATAATATCACCAAAGATACGATGTTTATTTTTCATCCTAGCAAGGTAAATCCTACTTGAAATCAAACGTTAGTTCGTAACTTAGGGTTTATGAAAAGTTGATAATCCAATATCATTGTCATTCCAATAAGTATCTAAGTTTATTATAAGGCTCAATCATATAGAATAATTATTCAAATTCAATGAGGCTCATGAATCTAATACATGATTTAATATTTGGATAACATGGCTTATTAGAGTACATCAACCAATAAGAATTAGAAAACCATTATAAGTTTAACGATGTCCACTTGATTTATATTCCAAAAGTTTACAAGTAATCAAATATTCACTATCATTTCATCTAAAATTATTAAGTTGTCTAATATAAAATATTAAAGTTTTCATAACTCAAGTTCAAAAAAACACATTCAAGAAAAATAATATCCTTTGATCCATGAATAGTGCATGATTGATAACATATTTTGTAAATATTCCATACCACTTACATAAATTATTTTTATAATATACTATCACTAGGATTAAAATTTTATGACTAACAATAAGATCTAATGAAACATAGCTCATATCATGAACTATGTAACAACTAATCCACATACCTATGTTTTTAGATGAAATGCTTATATATGCAATATATTATAAATTCAAAATTTTTTATAAACTTTTTAAATATATTCATAATTTGTAATGCAAAATTTGGTTTATCTAACTTAAAGCTTCATTAATAACCAAAATGGGTTTTAATTATTGAGAATTGGAAACACCATCTTTCAAGACTACATCATGTCAAGGGTGCATCTATATTGAAATATATTGGATTATTGTCAATTGATCTTTGGATTTTTCATATTAGTTGTGTTATATACTTTGAAAAATAAAGCTAATGACAGAGATATAATTTTAAAACCATCCTTATGAAAGAAACCTAAGTTGATATGGGTTTGGGAAGATTTTTGAAATAATCAATTCTTACAAAATTCCCATGTTTCAAGAATATAAAAACTGTTCGAAGCAAATATTAAATTCATATTGTTTATAAAGATAATCCATTATATGAGTGTAATCATGGTAAAGTTTACAACAATATATTCATTGTGGGTCTTATAGTTTATGACAACGTAAGGAAGTTAAAGTGGGTGTGGCTAGGCTTTTCAGTATACTTTAAGTGTTATGTGTTAAGCATTCTCATGTGAGTTTATATTAGGATTCCATTTCTAAGTCAATGATCATAAATTATTAATTTAAAACTCCAACTCAATCAAATAAATTTTAAGTAATTAGTATGTTTTTAATTTGTTTTTTAAATTTAATAAATATGTTATAAATTGTAAGTTATATAAAAACATTAAAACATAGTTTTTAAGTTTATAAATTAATTTTTGAAAATGAAATGATTTGTATCTGACATTTTAATCAAAAGTCTTGAATAATATGGTTTCATTGTCAAGTTTAAGACACAAGAGGTTTAGGTTTTAATAGATAGTTATAATTAATAGACTTGTCAAAATAAATCTTTCAATCAATTTAACATTTTAAATTATATATATATTCAAATTATTATTTGGAAAGTAATTTCTTATAATTATATGAAATAATATAGAATAATATTTATTATTAATCTTATATATTGTATGAGAGATTTTATTTTTTATATAATAAATAAAAAACATCCTATAAAAATAAGAAAAATCACCTTAAAAAGTGAAATGAATAACCAAATATTATTTCTATATATTATAATATTCTTTTTTACAATATATAATATAACCATAATTTTAACTTGTACCAAATATTATTACTGTCACTCCATTAACACCGAACATAACATTGGTATCAGAGCTTAAGACTGTCAATGGTCATTTCATTTTCCTTCACTCTCCATTCTGTGTTCCCAACAGATAAATCTCTTCATTTTTCATTATTTCTAATCCAACGACTACGTACCACCTGACTTTAGTAGAATAGCAAGGCATTTCAACTAAAGATGGCACATTAAATGTTGTACTGATAACTTTTATCATGAAAAACATGTATATGGAAGGCCTATCAGCTTGAAGGAATGCATTATGTGTCTTATTGTTTTGTTGGACTAAAATTTGTATAACTTGTCTATTTTGGAAGGCGTATCTATCCTTTTGAGGACTGCGTGTCACTTTGGCACTACATGATCATTCAAGACCTTTTTTAGTTGATTGTTGGCTGACTGCTACGTGATGATCCTTGACTGTGTGAGAGAAGTTTTTTGATTGCGTGGAATTATATTTCTATTGTTTGTGTTATGTTACACCTGCTACGTTGGGTAATTGTCATTATTTTGGTGGTTTGTGTTGTTTTACACCTGTACTGGGCTACGTGGCAACTAGAATCAATATCTTGGAGGTGTTTCGGGAGATTTTGTACGTGGATATTGATAGAGATGTTCTCTTTGCTGATTGAGCTCATATAGAAGCGTTTGGACTGTTATGTGGCTGCACCACATTCAAAATTATTCCACATTCCTTTAATTGGTTGTTCCAAGGCACTTTTCATTATTTCAACCACTTTTTCTCATCCAAAACCCAACCAGAAAGAGATAACTCTATTTTTAATTAAAATATTTGCTTTTAATTTCATTAAAAGCCAATTTTATAAATGGAGAACATTCCCATAAGGGAATAATAGTATTTTTAAAATTTTATTTTTCTTTAAAAAAAAAAAAAAAATAATTAATTGACCTTTTTGCATTTTTTTGACTTATCAAGAGTGAAATAATTCAAAATTGAAAACAAATCATTCTTATTTTCTGAAATAACAAAAATATGAAAAGTAAAACAAATTTTGCAAACAAAGAAAAAAAATATAATATTTGGTATCAATAATATTTATGAGTTAAGTTGTCATGATAAAATTACTACACTTATATTTTAACATAATTTCAAAAATGATGTTTGTGGCTTCATCTTTTTAAATTATTGGAGATTAACAAGAAAAATACTTTCATTTTCTATTCCCTTGATTACCCATTTACAACTATCTATAAATGTAAATCCCAACAACGATCAAGATCCATATGAGTGTATAGGGTTCTCATGCTCATGTACAAAGACTTGTCATTAAGCGGGTGTCATAAATAGTGAGTATACTTTTTACGTATTGCCTAGGTACCACATACCATTATGATCTCACATGATTTAACGTCTCTTTCATGTACCATTGGGTATATAGAAATGGTGAGTTTTTTCCACATACTAACAGGAATATATGAAGGATGAACACATAAATAGGTTTGGTTTATTGATATAGTGGTATATCAAAAAGGAGAAATTTTTGGAGTGATGAGGAACCTTTCCATATCCATTCATTTGAAAGATACATTCAATAAAATCAATTATCAGCACAAATCTAACTGGGAAAGATACTTGGTTATAATGGTCTTGTCAAGTGGAGAAAACACTCATCTTCAATAATCTATGGTTCAATATTTATGATGGAGATGAATAATCATCATAAAAAACAAATGCAAAATACATCAATGCCTAGAAGAAAAATAATTTAAAATCATTGGCCTTAATAAGGGCCTCACTCAATGATAAAGTTTTCTATCATGTACATGTGTGAAAAAATCCATAGGAAGTGTTCCAACCAAATCTTTCACCCTAGGATAAGGTGGTTCAAACCTCTCCAAATTTGGATAACATGGGATTACCCCAAAACTTTTGGATAATCTATAATAGGGGTAAACCTCTAGATTATGGGTTAGCTCCCTTGATGTATCTTTTAAGGTCACACACTACACTAGACTAATCACTATTGGGGGTGAAAAGGGAAGAAGGAAGCATATATAAACATATACTAATGAGATTGATACATCAAAGATAACTCCACAAACATACTTGTATTTTCATTAAGAAGGAAGACTGCTAAACTAAACACAACTCATTGTTCTTATAGTATAAGTGTTTCTATATGGAGGTAGATTGATATGAATTTCTAGAGGTGGGTGAAAAGGAGGTTTGATCTTAGACACTGTTAATCTCTCTCACACTTCAAAATACACCTAATAAACACATATACTTTGTGAGACCTATCAGTAAAAATGTTACTACTCACACAATGCATACATGAGCAGAATGAAAGCAAGAAGAAGATATTAATCACTTGTCATCCAAATATACTACTTGACATACTTAGAAAATAGTTGCATATACTAAATCAAATTCAAAACTTTATTCAAAGGCAAAATAAGATGTCAAAACTAGCATGGCTTTGCCATACCAATTGTGGACTATTTAAAAAGTCAAAATGGCTTGAATAAATACATCATAGGAGAGGAGAGAGAAGTGGCATTGAAGAGTCACCATGCCAAGTGTCAAGATATAAAAACTAGTTATAATGAAATAAAAGAGAGTTAAATAATAGGTCATGAGGTCCTCTTAGACAAATGTCCATCTAAAACATTACAACTTCTTGAAGTTGGCATAGATATCTTCATGTCCTTCTTGATGATGTGTTCACTTAACTACCTTGAACCACCTTATAAGTCTTTGACATATATTCCCTGACATGAAAAGATATAAATAATATTTTTGAAGTCATTATCCACTTATCAATTGATGCTCTTCCCTTTGTCACTTGCCACTTACCTTCTTGCAGTCACTCATTAGCCTTTTAGGCCTAGACCTTCACACTTGTCACTTAAGTGACCTTTAGATGCTCATGGAGATTCATTGTATAAGTGTTAGACACATCATCAAGACCTATTTATCCTCTTGTTTATCATATATGCCTTAAAATATTTATTATCACACTTCTCACAATCACATTCATGTAGTCACCCTCTTTCTCACTATCTTGTTCAACACGACTTGCAATGACCAAATCAATAGAGGGGTTTTCATGCACAAACAAGGTGATAATTAGGTATAAATAGTTATAATAAGTCTCCACACACCTTTCACCATAGCCTTCACCTATCAATTCCTTTTTGTACCTACAAAACACCTCAAATCTTGTAAAAACATAGTATTAAGTATGTCTGTACAAGTGACACTACATAATAAATGGATGGTGATGAGTTTGAGAGAGTGAAAAACATGTCCAAATCACTTTATAAGATATTTGAATCCTTCTAGATGCATATCCCTTCATATCTTTCTCATTAGGTTCTCATAAGGGTTTTAGGATGTTTATGTTCTTAATGATTATTCATAAAATTTAGATTCTTATCCCTCAAAACATTCCACTAAGTTTGAGTTTATGACTCTCCTCAACATCCCTATCTACTTTATTCCCCATGAAACTCATTCATATAGATAAGTGAAGGAAGTTGGCTCTCAAGCTTCTACTACACATTCTGGACACCCCTGAGACCAAATTAGGCCAAAAAGAGCCAATTTGAGTTGATCCATGCAAAATAATGGATCTAATGAACCCTTCACTCTTTGATAAAAGTTATCAATTTTTTTGAAAGATCATGTGGTCATATGAATCAAGTTAGAGGCCATGAGGGTTTAGGCCTAGTTTTAGGTCTAGTTTGTAAGATTGTGTTTTTGAGCATATAGCCACCTCTAAGTGTTTCCAATGGTAATAAATGTTTATCAACCTTAATTTACATAAAATTTAACTATGTATATGATCCCATGGTCACTCAATACTCTGCACTTCATCCTTTTATCATTCATGTGCTAAGCCTACAGGATTGCCATGACTGTGAAAGTGCCTCTGGTTTGAGATAAAACAAAGGATAGTTCTCCTACTAGTACAACCCAAATAATACCATGGGGGTCTTGGTCAAGTAATACTTACATTATATGTCAATTTTCAAATCAAGATCATACTTATAGAGCTTTTAAACATAAAATGTTCTTAGGACTAGCTTATAGGATCGTGATTGTGTGCAGTGTTTGGACTGACTAATTTTGAGTTTTAAAAATCTAGTTTAGATCAATCCTTAACCTATTTCCTTCCCTTTGATAATCTCATGAAAATATGGTATTATAATTGTGAGATTTATATCTATTTAGTCATCCATATTTCACCACTATCTACTAACAAAACTTGCACCTTTCACTAGCTTAGGCTAGTCTACAATCTATCTTCAAATTATAAGTGCTCATTTTGAAATATAAAGGATTATTATAGGTGTTGATACCTTAATTGAACATTGTGTTTCCACCTTTAGATTCTCCTGAGGTCACTAGAGCTATTTCACATCCAAATATATTCACCTTTGCCTTAAGACCATGATCTCACTCCTTACCATCATCCATACACTAGGTGTTAGTTGCAAGTTGCATTTTTTAGATTCATTTGAGTTTTAAGGCATTGTATTTATCTAAGTGTCTCCATTATAAATTGACCGAGTTGAAACCCTACTCAATCATCATCTTCTCTTGACAAGAAATCTTCTCCTATGTTAAGATGTTATCTCTCTATCTAAACTGCAAGAACAAAGCCATCAAGCTTATCCAAACCTCATAGATACTTATCAATAGATGACATTATAGAGGGCATGATCCTTTTTTTGAGGGATTAAGGTAAAATATCCCATTTTTAACTTTCTTTTGATATATGAACATTGAACTCAAACATTTGATCTTAGGTTGAGGTTTAAAGATGTTTCACCATTTTAACAAGTAGATATGATCTCTATCTTATGATTAGACACAAAGTATTCATTCTTAGATATATTTCAACCTTCTTAGTGTTTTATCCCTTTGAGGTATATTCACTTCTATAGGTATCCATCTATGCTTGACTATGGGTAACAGTCTCATAGTCTTGAATGCTTATCTTAATTCCTAAGTTGACAAAATATGTTATGAGCCTTGAAGGTAATGAGAACTTATAACTCAGAACATGCAACTTGGCATTCACATAAACCATGGACACCTCTAAATTCTAAAATATACTAATTCAACGTGCATTTCTTCCTATAGATGACAGTGAGAATGTAGGTCCACCATGACCTGAAATAGATGCCTACATGATCAATTGAGATTGGAAACTCACATTGCATTGAGTATGTTAATTTCAAACTTCTTTTCAAACCTTCATTTCACACCTTCACTTGAAACTATCAAAACATGTTCTACAAACAATGATGGTATTCATTTCTAACACCATGAGATACTTATGCTTACCCTCCAAGGCCACATATGCCAAACTAGATTGAGGATAACATGAAAATGGAAAAAATGCTTTTCCAACCCACATGTATCACTTGGTTCAAATAGACCAATTCAATCAGATGAGAAATTTGAGGTGTTGGGGATGTGTAGGTAGTTTGAAGGTATTAACAATCTTAGTGATTGTTCATGAAGCATAAATCACCAATATAGAAACCATGACCATGGAATGGAAGGCCATGGAGACTACTAACATACCCCAAGTGAATTCACTTCAACTCTACTTACACTATAATACCAACAAAAAACCATTAACCTCTTTAACCTGCCTAAGAGAGTGATGAGAGAGAGGAATCAATTTTCATAAAATATAGAGATATTAAAGCAACCTAAGCTTGTAAATGACTTGTGGGGATTTCAATAGACTTCCATGAATCCTTTACACATGCCATAAGAGTCACATCAGTCTGTACAACATATGAAACTACCATTTTTTGTAGTTATCTTATTTTTTGTACATTAAACCTGCCATGTTTCAATTTCAAAACTAACTTTGACACTCACCTAACATGTGGTATATTATCCTCCCTCTTTAAAAATTTATCCCTTGATGAGAAAATCATTAAATGACCAAAGTATGGCATATAATGATAGAAGAAAAGTGGGAAAAAATGACAAAGGTTAGAACACATTTTATGACCTTTAAAAGATGGCTTGACCTCATAATGACCATGATGGACTTTTCAAACCTAAGATACCTTATGGAAAATTTGAATAAGTAGGGGGTGTTTGACCAAATTTGAGCTAGGGTGAAATTTGGTCAACATTTTGGTGATTTCTTAGGTGTAGCATGCTTGCTATGCTAAAGACCAGTTGCCTTCTCCTATTCTTGGACACCTATAGGTCACCCCAGTGACAAGTGTGAAGACTGAGGCCTAAAGGAGATAACATATTTTTAACACTAATTACCTGCCAATCTGATGGAGATACAAATTATATCAACTCTC
>JARHVA010002654.1:1760000-1770000 GCA_037957365.1 Torreya grandis
TTATCCATTTAGTAGATGACAATAAAATTTATCTGTAATTATACTTAATAAATAAAAGATAGAATATTATTCCCAAGCAACTAAATATTTAAGGAAATAAACAAACTAGTACGGAGTTAACTTATCTCTCTCTTCAACTGTGTCAAGCACCATTTTAAGAATACCATACAAAATACTCTTTCTAGGGCATGTCATAGGGTTGCCTCCCTTAATGTGTCTAATGAGAATTTAAACATTTGTGCTTAAATTATTTGGGTGACCTACAAACATGGTGGGCACCGTTGAGAGATGAAGACCACCTATCAATTTTGCCATCTCCAATCAATTCATTGGCCATGGTTTTTGAATAAACAAATTGTAAATATATCAATAAAAATCAAAATATTAGTCCTAGAAAATAAAAAATCATATCAAGGGTGTCTTCTTCTTGGATAGCTTATAACACTAACAGTTTCCTGAAAGGTGCAAGAAAATATCAAGAAATTGTACTTTTATTTTTGTAATTATATCTAGTAAGTGTTTTCTTTTCATTTGTAGAATATATTACCATTTTATGTATTATATTATGATAGAATTTTTTCATTATTTACTACACCAATAACACTCTATTATTAATATACAAGAAATCAATCAGAGTAACAAAATCCAAATAATATTAATCAATTTGAAACTCAATCATGTAGGAACTAAAAGAAAATTTGTCACATCATATTGTGCTTGCCAAGTGTTTTATTTTCTTTTGTAAGGTATATTCCCATTATAACCAAAATTTAACCCACTACATTCCCTCCCACATGAGACAAATTGTCAAGTCAGGATCTTTGCTCTTAAGTGGTGAGACAAGCAAATAGATGGATTCAGTGTGTAAGTTCATTTGATATGGTATACTTCAAATGTAGTGTCTTTATCAATAGAAGATGACACCTTCATGCGATCTATAAACCACTTTGTAGTGTATTATTTCACATGAAATATCATGTCAATAGAAAGGATTTAAATGAAACTAATCTAAAATATCACATTATCCAAGAGTCCATTATTGAATATTAAACTATTTCTCATGTTAAAATCTCATCATTGATTGTTATTATAATATAGCATTGTTAATTTCTTTTACCAATTTTTAATCTTGACATAATTATCATTAGATATTATAAACATAATTAAAACCATCTCATTTCAATTTAATATATCTAATCCACTCATATGAATCTTTAATGTGAACATTTGACCCTAAAAATTTAAATTGGTCCAAATGCATGCATTCATCTTATCCAATTGACGTTTTCTAAATGTTGATGATGAAGAAAGGATTGAGGCCATTCAATTTTTTTTTATCACTCCATTATTATAGATGTAATATGTTTCTCAATCCTCCTCTATACTTTAATATCTAAATTAAATTAAATTTTACAAACTTTACACGTACGCAAAAAATGCAGTGGACATGTGCAAAATTATGTGGCAAATGCATAGTAATGTAAGTACATGGAAGGTCTAGAGACTCAAAGCATCTTTTCCAATGGTGTTATCTAACAATTGATTTATGCCAAATCATAATAATTGAAATTATAGTAACTTAAAATTCTACAATGGAATATAAAATTTATAATAATTAAAGTCTCATTTTAAAAATTAATTCTTAATTTATTTAGAATTTAAAATTTACATGTAATTATATCAAAAGATTAATATATTTTTAATTGAAATATTAAAATATTAAAAGTTGTTAATTGAATGAATATAAATAATTATTTAAAAATATAAAATAATCACCACCACCTTATAAAATATTATATTATTAATAATAAAATTATTCAATCTTAGGATAATTAATAAAAACAATAACACCATATATATATATATATATATATATATATATATATATATATATATATATATATATATATGCCACCTTATAAAATATTATATTATTAATAATAAATATATATATATATATATATATATATATATATATATATATATATATATATATATATATATGGTGTATTAATAAATATATATTTATTAATACACCATATATATATATATATATATGGTGTATTAATAAATATATATTTATTAATACACCATATATATATATATATATATATATATATATATATATATATATATATATATATATATATATATATATATATATATATATATATATATATATATATATATATGGTGTTTAATAATATAATATTTTATAAGGTGGCATATATATATATATATATATATATATATATATATATATGGTGTTATTGTTTTTATTAATTATCCTAAGATTGAATAATTTTATTATTAATAATATAATATTTTATAAGGTGGCATATATATATATATATATATATATATATATATATATATATATCTGTGTGTGTGTGTGTGTGTGTGTGTGTACCACTTCCATCCATTCTATGTGTGCCACCATTACAACTATCAGTTGAAGGTGATCCCACCTGTCAATGAAAAATTCATGATGAGAAAACCATATTGGATGGCTTGTCTATGTATAGACATTGGAAGGTGAATCAAATGTCAATAGAATTTGATTTTGATGTCCTATAATACAAGTGTCTAGTTTTAGGGTAAGTGACATTTTGATTGCATGCAACACAATAATCAAAGCTTACATAAACATGCTTAGTAGTTAGCACATTAATAGGGAAATATTACGAGTTTGACATGGAGTAACTATTAGGACAACAATTATCATGCTATCTACCACATCGAATGAAGTTAAAAAATGGCCCAAATAAAATGTGTTAAAGACACAAAGAGCAAGTATTTAAAAATGAGACACATGGAGAGAGTGGGCAGAGGTAATGCAAAGAGTAAAAAGAATATGAGGGACACCACCTATGACACAATATCCATCATTTATGTAGGTTGATGGTATATAAAATATGTATATACACTATTTATATCTAACAATGCTACTTCATGTGGTAATTACTTTAGGGCCTTACATGTCTAATATTATTATACACAATTAAATATATGCATAGTATCATAGAGCCTATGAGGTCATCACCAAATATTCCCTAGAAGAGGCATGAAGTTCTGTAATTGATGCCATTATCCTTGACACCTTACATGTTTATGGTTTTTCATAGGTAGAGATGGTAATGAGATCTTGGTAAAAACATTCTTAAAATTAGTGGGAATGACATGTATAAATTATTGGTAATGGCACTACCATAATCCATCCTTTATAGAAAATGATTTGCCACCTTTACCCACTGTTGCCTTTATGTACCTAGTTGCCTACACACCATTGAAGTTTACCATCATTGTAATGTTGGAAAAATCCAATGCATCCATCCAAATTTGTTCTATAAATTATAATCAATCCATGAAATGCAAAATGTCAATGGTAATTAGTGATTATATTTGTATTTGTTTGCCTCTTATAGGCTACCATGACCATGATTCTCATAATCATTCAAAGCTCCTTAGATTGGTACTTGCATTTTTTTGGTGGTTAAAATTATCAAATTTTTAGAGTGATTTGTATTTTACTATAATTTTATCC
The DNA here is from genome assembly GCA_037957365.1 of Torreya grandis. Classification (NCBI taxonomy): domain Eukaryota; kingdom Viridiplantae; phylum Streptophyta; class Pinopsida; order Cupressales; family Taxaceae; genus Torreya; species Torreya grandis. The sequence continues at coordinate 1,763,545 of JARHVA010002654.1, forward strand.
TCAATAAATATACATATTTATTCTTAGGTTTAGTATTAAATGTTTTACTTTTATGTTTAGGTTGTCTTCATATTTGCCAAACGATCTCATAGTCAAAATGGGAGGAACACATTTTTCATTTCAAAAGATTAATTTCGTTACAAGAATTTTATTTCCCATTTTAACTTATTTTTCATTGATATTTTATTTTCTATGAACCTTACATAAGTTGAGTACAACTAAAAGAGTTGTCTAGAATCGATGACTACAGAGTGAACACACAACACAATTGAATAATGAAATCTAAAAGAGAGCAAAAATTGAACATAATATATTCAATAATGGGGATGAACTGCTTATACAAAGAGATGAAATTCATATCTCTCATAGCTCTCAAATTTGTCATAGCTCACAGCTAGGAATATTGATGAAGCCAGGCTCATTGAATGAAGAATACAAAGGGAAAGAGGTATTTATAGGTTGGAGAGATAGTGAAACCCCACATTCTATTCAATGTGGTACTAATCTTCCTAAATGACCTATAGAGCCCTAAGCAAGCTAATGTAGCCAGAACCCATAAGAAAAAGGCCTACACCAATATCCCCTTGCCCCCCGCCCCCTCCCCCCCCCCCCCATAATCACAACTTAGGTAGGAGATGATACAAAAAATGGGTCTAAAAAACAAGTCCTGATGAGGTACCCATGTACAATGAAATTTATCATAAAGTAGATAAAAGGAGAAAAATCATAGGAAAAAAATCCCTCCAAAAAGAGAGACATAAAAGAAGAGAAGACTAAAATATGCCCCAAATGATGATGGTGAATTAATCAGTACTCCAAGTATAGCTCATAAAATGATGAAGGTCGATTATGAGATCCTCTTCCTGAAGATTGTAAAAGCTCCATCTACATTGAACAATGTTTCTTCCCTTTAGAAAAAGAAGAATCCAATGTGTGTATTAAAAGTCTGGCCATTCCATAATAAAAAATGAAGGAAATAATATGACGATCTCTAAATGTGGTCCAAATCATATTTATGGCATAGGTTTGGTAAGAACATTCATAGAGGCTAAAGGTAATACCACTAAAGTGAACTAGTCAGAAGAATGACATGAAACATTCGATAAAAGAATGCCCATGTGAAGAGTGGAGCATGACTCACCAATTGAAGAAAAAATTCCAATAGGATGAGATGATTCATTGATGCTCACAATAGGTGTACTCATACTGTAAAAAGTGGAGTCCTTCAAAGTGCAAGGCTATAAAGGTTCTAGAAGAGCAATAATTGGCATAGGAACGAAAGTAGAATCTACAATAGGATAATTGAGGTCTAACAAAATCTCATCCTGTAATGGGGGATAAATAAAAGGGAGAGCACTATCCACCATGGATATATCATCATAGGAAATAAAAGCAAGAGGTGAGAGTACAACTATCTCTAAAGAGATGATAGGAAGAGGAGGAGGTATGATGCAAATTTAGGCTAGATCTCTAAAAAGGGATTGTAGGATGCTCCAAATAGTGCATGGACACTCTGTATGTTCCACATGGGAATGAATATCCATGGAAACATATAGTAACAGAGTGGTAAAAACTTTGTCACACATATTTTCCCACTTATCAAACCAAATAGGATCAATGGGTACAAGAATATGTCCATATAGAAATGGAATATTATTCTTGCGAGTGAATAAGTGTTACATATAAGTATGCCACAAGGCATAATTATCTTTCCAAAAAAGGATCATTGGAGACAAAACAACTCTCCTCATTTGGAGTAATAGTGCATGATTTAGAGATGGAATTTGGACTATATTGAAAATGAGTACAGTCAAATGAGATAAATCTATCCACACGTGATAATTCATGCTCAAATGGATGTTACGCTCTATTGATAATACATCTAGGAATTCAGGAGCAATCTATTCAAGTAGTCACTAAATGGGCATAGGTAATAGTTATGAAAATTGAATGTGTGCACAAGATAATGTAGGGCCCACAAAAATATTGCCAAGATAATCAACAATGACCCCCCATATGTTTGAAATTACAACCATGTGCAATGTGAGGACATTATACTTCAATGATAATATGTCCAGATAGGTATGAGAAAATAATGCAAAGTGATAATGCATTTCTCAATAAATAAACATTAGACTCAGCTGACAATACATCCAAGAGAATGAGAAATTAGTGTAATTGAGTAAATTTATACACATGAAATTCAAACAGTCTAAGTAGGAGGATGTCAGACTCTATTGATAATGCATTTGAATGAGAAGTAAATGTGTGAACTAGTTAGGTAGCCTCCTCCCCCTCCCCCAATCTAAATTTTGGCACTTTATAATTTAGTGCATTTTACACTGTAAATGGGATATATATGTGGAAAATTAAAAAATACACACTTTTGGAAAAGATGGTGCTCAATTTCAAGCTACCATTTACAAGATATTAATAAAACAAATTCTCATCAATTACCCATTTTAATAAAAATTGCACTAAATGATTAAAATATACCTGATGCTAAGGGGTTACCTATTCTTCCACCCAATCATTGGAACCAAAATTTTTCCACGGACTTAAAAAAGTTAACAAAAGTGGAAAAAAAATTTACGGGTTGCCTTCATATGCATAAATGCAAGTGTGGCTTCCTCTTTAAGGAAAAAATATAGCTATTAATACAAAATAATGAATTTTCAGTGTATTTTTAAGATAAAAAAGAAGAATATTATGGGATCGTTATTGAAGCCACAAATAGTTGTATAAGAAGAAAAGAGAGACAATACCACAAATATTTTTGGATTTCCCTACTCATCTCTCATCCACTAAGAATGGATCTACCCTTCACAAGAAGAATAGCTAAAAATATAAAAGAAGTAATTTGTAGATAGGTCAATACTAAAAACAATCTACACAACAATAATCGTGAAAGTGAACATGAATTGGGAATGATACATTTAAAATGTAGATGGAGATAAGAAATAGAGAATTTCCAACATATACATTCTTATGACCATGAGACTAATTTTTAAAAGTTTACCTTGTCTCATTTGGAGTCAATAATCCGCTTATGACTTAGAATGATACTAAGGATTTACCTAATAAATTAGCACTCCCATTGATTTTTCACAACTCAATCCCTAGGTTTCGCCAACCTACCCATCTTAACATTAATATAGCAACCAATGATCCTTGACAAGTGTGTGGGGGGAATGTATCACATATGGGTCTCATGCCACTTGTGTGAGATGACATCTCACTCACACATCCAACATTTTAATGCAAACATTGTAATATTACTTTTGGTCTATGTCTCAAAAAATTTCTTGAGATCAACCATCAATCTTCATCACTTCATGTTATTGGTGATTCACAAATCACCTAGGTCTATTATGATTTTGTCTTTTTTTTTCTACGACTGCACCTTATTCAACATGCTATTTCACATATCAAAAAATCCTAGTAAATATGCTCTAATGCAATATAAACCTAATATTTTATTATTATTATATAAACTAGTTGATTCAATAATTTCTTGAAGGACCCAAGGATATAGTTAAAGTCTTATTTTGAATATGTTTCCTTACACATAGACTATCTTGTATTTTAATAAAATACTTATTAAAATTACATAATTGATAAACATGAATGAGTACATTAGGCCAGGTATTGAACCTAACATATGCTAGGTCATAATGTAAGAACCTCTTTGGTGGGCAATGGAAAACAATATCAAATGTTTTTTAATCAATTTATTTTTGAGTTAATAAATATCAGTGTCTAACCAAGACTAATACTCGATTACACATTGATCCCTAATCCCACATTTCAAACCAAATATAAATAAGTAAAATTCATAATAGTCTAAATTAGCATAAATATCTTCATTGATATTCAATAATCATTAGATTATAACATTCATCATTTCTATCATGAAACACATAGGGAGTTATTATATGAATATGTGTACAATAGTTGTTGCTCAAAATAGACACTAATTATTATTTTTCATATTCATATAACAAATTAATACCCAACTTAGAAGTACAAAATCATCATTATTCATATTTTTTAAAAGTTTACATTCTCATTTTCTAGATACAACAAAATTAAAGTACATTATGGCTTATACAAATATGATAATATCATCATATAATTATACCATCACAAGAAATAAATGGGTGTCATCTACATTGATATTAACAACATGTAAAACAAATATAAATAATCTAAGTAAGGAGGAATGCCTACTAATGTACTCCACACCTTCATTAAAAAAATTCCAAAGACCTATCATCCATTGAAATGGTCCCTACCATTCTAATAAGGTAGTAGATGTAGAGAATCGATAGAGAAAAACATAATCTATGTGGATAAAATAAATCATTGGAACAATACACAACTCCCTATTGTAAAGTACTATAACCACTAGATTGGAAAATTTTAGAAAGATAATATCATTCATACTATATGTTGATTTTTATGGTTATGGGAATTTTTCTTAGGGAAAATAATAGGTGAACCCTAAATACATCCCAACTCTAGTACTAGGGCATGCTAGCTAGGTTCAACCTTACACACATAGTTCCCATTTTTAATTGTAAATTTATAAAGTTATCCAATAATATCATGGGATCCTAATATTACCAATAATTTTATCACACATTAAGATGATATCACTAAAGGCACATCCAAGTCAAATTAAGACCCAAACACAAATTCTAAAATAATGGTTCTACATATGCCATGTAGAATCACATCGCCAAACCAAGGCATGATCCAAGATTAAGGATCCTAATATAAGGTCTAAAATAAGTTTAATTGTTATTTTAATACATAAAATTATACAAATAATATAATGTCTCTGTTGAGAATGGAAAACAAGCCTCACCACAATGAATCCAATTTCTAAAATTGTTTTGGCACCAAAAATTGTTAGACTACTAACAATGAGTTTAACATATATAAAGTTTCATATAAGTTTAACATTAATCATATAATGTTTTATTTCCCAATAAGGAATAAATATTAAATCATATGATTATTTACCCATAAATTTTCTAATTATAAGAAGGTTATTTTTCCAATATGTTTTCATAGTGAAACCAATGATTAATGTCCATAGTTATATTATGATTGATATTTAAGATCCAAGAACATATTTATTATAAGTGTCATGATATAATTTCCAGTTAAAAAAAAATATAATATTACCAAAGATACAATGTTTATTTATCATCCTAGCAAGGTAAATCCTACTTGAATTCAAATGTTTGTTCCTAGCCTAGGCTTTATGAAAGGTTGGTAATTCAATATCATTATCATTCCAATGAGTATCTAAGTCAATTATAAGGTTAAATTATATATAATAATTATTAAAATCCAATGAGGCTCATGAATCCAATACATTATTTAATATTTGGATAACATGGCTTATCAGAGTATATTAACCAACATGAGTTAGAAAGCCATTATAAGTTTAACAATGTCCAATTGATTTATCTTCCAAAAGCTTATTAATATTCAAATATTCACTATCATTCCATATAAAATCCTTAAGTTTTCCAATATAAAACATTAAAGTTTTCATATCTCAAGTTCAAGAAAACACATTCAATAAAAATGGTGTCCTTTGATTCATAAATAGTACATGAGTGATACCATAATTTGTAAGTGTTCCATACCACTTATATAAAATGTTATTATTATATAATATCATAAGGATTAAAATGTTGTGACTAACAACAAGACATAATGAAACATAGCTCATATGGGTAAGTGCACGAAGTTGGGGGATAAAAAAGGGCCTACTCGTGGACATGATTTTTCTAAAATTTCAGAAATGTGAACTTCTATAGATGATTTGAGATGACTACACTCAAAATATGAAGATGGTATAAAAATATGAATTATTGAATTTCAAGTCTAGTTTATAAATTTTTTTTAAAAAAAAAAAAATGGTTAAGTATAAATATGTCAAACATCTAAAATTTGAAGAGGACCTCCTATTTTTTTCAACAAAACATAGTAGATAGATGGCCGTGTGGCCCACCATTTTTTGAGCATATTTACATATTGTTTAAAACCCTTTGGTGAATATTTAGATAAGATATTCTATTGTTTTATGATTTTTTTTATTTTTTTTCAATAAACATTGTTTTTATTAATTTTACAATTAAGTAGATCCTAAAAACTAATAAAAAATGGATAGCTGTCTGTGCGCCCTCCCCTAACTACATGCATTTGGATCAATGAAAAAAAAATTACATAAACATGAATAGGCATGTATATGTACAACATATAGTGGCATAAAAATGGTTTAGTTATAAATAAATATAGTTTGAACCCTTAAAATAGCCTAAAAATTAAAAAAATCATATATTTGAAAAGAGGACAACATGGTCATCATGATAGTAATATTTTTTTCAATTTTGATGTTGAAATCCATATCATATTTAGTGATTGAAGTTAAAATTT
>JARHVA010002654.1:1775000-1805000 GCA_037957365.1 Torreya grandis
TCAAGAGTATTTGTCAATGTAGTCTCATAGTCCACCCCATCTTCATCATCATCTAAATCACTCCATGTAGACTCCTTTTGATGTGAGCAACTTCCTTCCTTAGCCATAAAGAGGACTTCATATTCAATGGGACCATTATTTTCATGATCACACTCTGAGTCACTGTCTTCACTCTCATCTGATGAGATATAGTCTTTATTGGTGTAGAGATTCTTCTTTACTTTTAGTAACCTTTCTTCCTCTTATCAGACCTGCATGTCTTCTTTGATAGTGTAGTTATATTAAATTATTTTCTATAATCCTCTATGTTAGTCATAGATAAATTGAAGACTTTTCTAGAGTTCTCCTCTCCAGTTTTCATGAGAAATGGTTACCATATTTTTAGTAAACTGATACATATAAATTTTGTTGTAATCATAGAATTGAATCAATGAAATACAAATTTCTAAAAAAGTTTGGTATCATAGCTTTGAATAACCCTGATCAGAGTCATCTATCAGAGATTGCACAACAAAGTTTGGTAGAGAGTGGTGATGCTAAAATTTTGAGTGTAGCCAGAAGGTGCAGAGATGAGGGAAAGATTAGATAAGTCTCATAGAAGTAAAACATGAGCCTATAGAAAGCCATTAAAAGATTGAACATAGTAGCCTAGCATGAAATCACTGAGAGAAAAGTCCAATAGCTTGGTGAAGTGATAAAGGAAGGAGGGAAGAGGAAGAAAAAGCATCTATAAAAAGGAAGCCAAGGAGAAGTTGAGTTTGAAGAAAATAGAAGGAATAGAAAGGTCCATTGAAGACCATTACAGAGTGGAGACATAATTTAAATTAAAAGAAAAAATGTATATTTAAATTTGAAGCTATCAAAATTAATCATGAACAAGGAGCTCATATAAAGAATACAAAGTGATAAAAAAGAGCCCATATAGATGAGACGTAAGTGAAATCACCATGTGTGCCAAGTGGTGAAACCATTAAAAACTCATAGACTGTGGAAAACCATCAAGAGAGAGCAAGTTTTTATTTTGCTCTGCTAGAAGATCTTCATGGTATCAACAACTTACAGTTTGATGAGCTCATTCGATAAGACCTTTTGGAGTATTTACTTTTCAATGTATGTTTTCAAATAAAGAGAATTCAAGAATAACTCAATGCTAGATATGAGGCTGATTGTGAAAATGAGTTAGAATTCCCCTACAAGCATCATCATCTCTTAGCATGCAACTATTGTACTTATCTCCAAACCCATTTTTCTCACCAATACGACTTGTAGTTTTATTTTAAGAAAATAAAATAAAATAATTTGATTTTATAAAAATGTTTACTCCAAAATTACTTTTATCAGATGCCCAATTACTTAAAGGGCCAACTTATGCTACTTAGAAAATAAAAATGCATATGGTCCTTCAATTTGAAGGACTGTGTGGCATTGTGACAGGGACCATGTGAGTTCCCATTGATCTTGATGCACTCATAAGGTATGAATAGGCTAATTTTAAGGCCCTAAGTTTATTATTCTAAGCATCATCAATGACATGCAACCACATATCAGGGATGCTGTCAATACAAAGATAGTATGGGAAAAATTAGCAACTTTATATGAAGCAAATAATCATATAAAGATTAGTCATCTACAATCAAAACTTCATATACTCACTATGGAGTCCAAGAAAAAAGTAAAAGAATTCTTACAATGGGTAGCTGAGCTACGAGTAAAAACGTTAGCTCTCAATGAAATGGTAGATGACCAAACATTAGTCGTAATCACCTTGCGAGCACTCCCTTTCCAATTCAAATTGTTCATCATGATACTGAATGTTTATAAATAGAAAGTGTCATTTGAAGATCTTGTGAACCTATTTTAGCAAGAGGAAGATATCAATTTAGCACAAGATGAATCTCAAGATAAAGCTCTTAAAATGAATCAACAACGAGGTCAAAAATCATGCGAGGGACCTTTAGAAAAGACATCGTAAAAACAATAACAACAATTGTCTCATCATCAGAAGTCAAAGAGGTGGTGTCACATTTATCATACCAACTCTCACAACACATATAACTATTGGTCTAATAGCTGAAATAAAGGATCTACTAGCAAGCCAAGCACATTAGGGCATGATGATACTTAGAAGATGAAAAGATGTTTCCTCTAGTTGAATCAAAAGGGACATCTTATTGCCTAAAAAGATGATGAATTTGATGAAGTAATAATAGATGAAGATAAGAATATAGTACTAGTCTCCCAGGCCTCACAACCCATAAAGAATATCTGGTTGATTGACTCAAGTGCCACTAAACACATGATAGGTGACAAGAAACTATTTGATTCATTGACAGACTAATCCACTAGAGATCAGGTTAGGATTACTGATGATAAGGATTATGTCATAGTAGGAATAGGTCAAATTACCATTCCCTTCATAGCAAAAAAATGTACACTTATGAAGGTATTATATGTTACTAGTTTGACATCCAATCTCTTATCAGTTACTCAGCTCCTGAATCATCAAGTGAAAGTAGAGTTTATTGTCAAAAATGGCATCAAAACCTACCTAATTTCTTGAAAAGGTAAAGTTATTACAAAGTATTTTTTGAAATATAAGTTATTTGCTTTAGATATAGTTTCATCTTCTACAATATCTCTATCTACATCAATGGTAGAATCCACTGCCCTCTGGCACTATCATTATGGACATTTATCAGCTAGATCTTTATACTAGCTAAGTTCTAAAGGTATGGTACATGGACTTCCAAAGTTTTCCATTTCCTTGCCCATCTACATTGGATGCCTTGTAGGTAAACAACATAGGGATTCATTCAAAGATAGTTCATTTCATGCCAAGAAGCATTTGGAGGTTATTTATACTGATATGAACAACCCATTACCTACTTCATTCTCTAGATATAAGTACTTTCAACTATTCATGGATGACTACTCTTGAAAGATGTGGTTATTCTTCCTAAAAAAGAAGAGTGAGGCCCTCCATCATTTCTAGGTCTTTTATTAACAGGTTTTGAAGGAGACTAGACAACCTTTACCTCACTTCCACTCAGATCAAGGGGGAATTCACATCAAATAAATTCTTGGCATTCTTGAACCAACAAGGAATCAAATAGAATTTGAATACTCTCTACATGCCCTAATAGAATGACATTATTGAGTGATGCATTCATACCATGATGGCAATGGCTCGATGCATGTTATCAATAATGAACCTAGAGAAATGCTATTATGCAGAAGCAATCCAGATAGTTGTGTATCTTCTCAATAGGGTGCCAATAAAAATTATGAAGGAAACGACATCTAAAGAGGTATAGAGTGGTAAAATTCCTTCTATTTCTCATTTATGATTATTTGGTTGTACAAAAAACATGCATGTACCAGCTTAAAAGAGAAATAAACTTGAGTCTAAAATAGTCCCATTCATCTTCCTAGGCTATAACACTACCCCGAAGGAATATCATCTCAAGGATTTGGAGTCAAGGAAAATATATGAAAACAAAGATGTGGTTTTTGATGAGTCATCCTTTGAGATGTAAAATAGTGAATCAATACCAACCACCTCTCACCGATTACTTCTTGAGTCGGATGATGAGGAGACTTCTCACCATGAATAAGATCTACAAGGAGAATTGTATGTTGATCTTGGAAATTTAGAACATCTGCTAGATAGTTTTTCACATCTATCAAGTAGTTATTCACAATAGTAGCAATTTTCTCATCTGAAGTCAGTACTAGGTACCAATAGAGACCCTCATTCATTTGAAGTAAGAATGAGGAGTCAAACAAGATGTGAGGTAAATTTTACACTCATGAGTATAATTATTGATAGATATAAACCTGATAATGTTTGCAAAGCTTTAAATCAACCATAATGGATGGAAGAAATGGATGCTAAATATGACTCACTCATGAAGAATCAGACTTGGGAATTGGTTGATCTACCTATAGGAAAGAAACCCATAGGCTGCAAATGGGTTTTCAAAACAAAATACAAGGCATACAGATCCATTGATAAACATAAAGCATGACTAGTAGAAAAGGGATATAATTATAAAGAAGGCATTGACTATGAAGAGACCTTTGCACCCACTAAGAAGATCAAGACCATTTAGAGTTGTTTGTGCATTGGCAACACATAATGGATGGCAACTTTAGTAGATGGACATCAAAAGTTATTTTATTAATGGTGATCTAAAGGAAGAAGTATACATGACCCAACCAGAAGGATTTGTTGATGAAAAGCATCCTAAGAATCTTGATGAAGCCAGGCTCATTTAATGAAGAATACAAAGGGAGAGAGGTATTTATAGGTTGGAGAGATAGTGAAACCCCACATTCTATTGAATGTGGTACTAATCTTCCTAAATGACCTATAGAGCCCTAAGTAAGCTAATGTAGCCAAAACCCATAAGAAAAAGGCCTACACCAATACACTCCCACCCCATAATCACAACTTAGGTAGGAGATGATACAAAAAATGGGTCCTAAAAACAAGGCTTGATGAGGTACCCATGTATAATACAATTTATCATAAAGTAGATAAAAGGAGAAAAATCATAGGAAAAAACTCCCCCCAAAAAGAGAGACATAAAAGAAGCGAAGACTAAAAGATGCCTCAAATGATGATGGTGAAGCAATCAATACTCCAAGTATAGCTCATAAGATGATGAAGGTCGATTATGAGATCCTCTTCCTAAAGATTGTAGAAGCTCCATTTGCATCAAACAATGTTTCTTCCCTTTGGAAAAAGAAGAATCTAATGTGTGTATTGAAAGTCTGGCCATTCCATAATGGAAAATGAAGGAAATAATATGAAGATCTCTAAATGTGGTCCAAATCATATCTATGGCATAGGTCTAGTAAGAACATTCATAGAAGCTGAAGGTAATACCACTAAAGTGAACAGTCAGAAGAATGACATGAAACATTCGATGAAAAAATGCCCATGTGAGGAGTGGAACATGACTCACCAACTGAAGAAAAAAATCCAATAGGAAGAGATGATTCATTGATGCTCACAATAGGTGTACTCATACTGTAAAAAGTGGAGTCCTTCAAAGTGCAAGGCTATAAAGGCTCTAGAAGAGAAATAATTGTCATAGGAATGAAAGTAGAATCTGCAATAAGATAATTGAGGTCTAACAAAATCTCATCCTGTAATGGGGGCTCAATAGAAGGAAGAGCACTATCCACCATGGATATATCATCATAGTAAATAGAAGAAAGAGGTGAGAGTATGACTATCTCTAAAGAGATAATAGGAAGAGGAGGAGGTATGATGTAAATTTATGTTATATCTCCAAAAAGGGATTGTAGGATGCTCCAAATAGTGCATGGACACTCTGTATGTTCCACATGGTAATGAATATCCATGGAAAAATATAGTAACAGAGTGGTAAAAACCTTGTCACACATATTTTCCCACTTATCAAACCAAATAGGGTCAATGGGTGTAGGAATATGTCCATATAGAAATGGAATATGATTATTTTGAGTGAAGAAGTGTTCCATATAAGTATGCCACAAGGCATAATTATCTTTCCCAAAAAGGATCATTGGAGGCAAAATAACTCTCCTCGTCTGGAGTAATAGTGCATGATTTAAAGATGGACTTTAGACTATATTGAAAATGAGTCTAGTCAAATGAGATAAATTTATGCACAAGTGATAATTCATGCTCAAATGGATGTTACGCTCTACTGATAATACATCTAGGAATTCAAGAGCAATCTATTCAAGCAGTCACTAAATGGGCACAGGTAATAGTTATGAAAATTGAATGTGTGCACAAGAGAATGTAGGGCCCACAAAAATCTCCCCAAGATAATCAATAATGACCCCCCATATGTTTGAAATTACAACCATGCTCAATGTGAGGACATTAGACTTCACTAATAATATGTCTAGACAGGTATGAGCAAATAATGTACAAGTGATAATGCATTTCTCAACAAATGGACATCAGACTCAGCTGACAATACATCCAAGAGAATGAGAAATTAGTGCAATTGAGTAAATTTATACACATGAATTGCAAACAGTCTAAGTAGGAGGATGCTAGACTCTACTGATAATGCATTTGAATGAGAAGCAAATGTGTGAACTAGTTAGGTAGCCCCCCAAATTTTGGCACTTTATAATTTAGTGAATTTTATAATGTAAATGGGATAGCTATGTGGGAAATTCAAAAATACACACTTTTTCAAAAGATGGTGCTTAATTTCAAGCTACCATTTACAAGATATTAATAAAACAAATTCTCATCAATAGCCCATTTTTAATAATAATTGCACTAAATGATTAAAATATACTTGATGCTAAGGGGTTACCTAGTCTTCCACCCAATTGTTGGAACCAAAATTTTCCACGGACTTAAAAAATTCAACAGAAGTGGAAAAAATATTTACGGGTTGCCTTCATATGCATGAATGCAAGTGTGGCTTCCTTTTTAAGGAAAAAATATAGCTATTAATATAAAATAGTGAATTTTCAATGGATTTTTAAGATAAAAAAGAAGAATATTTTTGTTGTTATTAGAGGGGGATGCTGTATAAGTCTTTCCAATGCCCAACTATATTTTCAACTCAGAAATTAGATTTAGGAAGTGAGAATTAAAATAAATTAAAATACACAACCTTATAGAATGCTCTAAATGCCAACCCCAGACTAGAAAGTTTTTGTAGATATGATTGGTTTCTAATGTAGCAAAGAGAATCCAATGAGAAGATTTATAACAAAAGAATAGATTTGTTTTGCAACACCCAACCACCTTATATTCCAATGCCACACTTTTGATGTCTGCCTTTCCAATGCCTATTTGTATATTTGGAAAAATAATAATGAGATGCAGAGTATTCCAGTAGCAGGATAAATATTTACAATGCTCCTCCAAATTTTATTCCAATGTATAAAAGTATATCTCAATGCTATACTCAGATCTTTACTAGATTTGATCATACTACATGGTTTCCCAACGTAACAGTAAAGAGTTTAACTAAGAGCATATCTCTTCGCTCTACATAGGAAATACATGATAAAAAGGATTCTAAGCTACTAGTATAAGGAATGATGATTATGGAAAAGGATTCCACTCTCAAAATAGATCAGTGCTTCACTCTAATATTGTAGATGGAGGACATGTAGTGAAAGTAATGAGAGGCTATTATTTTGTCAAGCCCCAAGATGAGTCTTTTTGTCCAAGCACCAATTTATACCTCCAATAAATTGTATACAATAGAATAAAACAATACAATTTATGGCCTTAAATCATGCATAATAAAATACCACCAATCATTCACCAATGCCTCACCAAGATCATATAAGAATGTAATAGACCAAGGAACATATATGAAATGCCACTGCTGCAAAGGTTCAACAACATTAAAAAAGAGAGAGGGAAAATCTAAACAAGGAAAGAAGTTGTCCTTCAATGCCTAAGAATTCAATGCTACCTCTACCATGCACCTCTCCTCTAACACATATCTCATATCACTCCAACATGTCAGTTAAAGAAGAATGTAGATCTCAATAGGTGTGGTGTTGTACGATGGTAGAAATTGGTCTAGTTTTGAAAACAAATTTCTAATGCAGAGCCAGACTTGAGGATTTTAATGCTACTCATCTCTTTCCAATGGCAAAGTTATATCTAAAATAAGAAAGGCATAAAAATGGCTACCATAATAGTTTTAAAACCCTCAAATTAGACAAAAATGTCTTGAATTAATTTGAAAACCATCTTGGATTAGCCATAAAATATAGAGTTAAATTTGTTCAAATGCCAAAAGAATCTTCATGCCATGAGTATGCCAAACTAGAGCTCTACATAGTCACAAAGAAGCCACAAAAAAATTAAAATGGATGTCAATGAACTAGATCTATAAAAATGACTCCACCAAAGACAAGAACTCTAACAGATTTGAATATTTCTCTCAATAATCTCTAGACTTCAAAAATAGCTTAACAATAAAAAATAATGGTGTTCGATAGAAGATACCTAGAACTTTGATACCATAAAAGTTTTATCTAGAATCAAACGTCCAAGATTGGTAACAACAGAGTGAACACTCACAACTATTGAATCAAGAAATCTAGAAGAGAGCAGAAACTAAACACAATGTATTCAATAATAGAGATGAACTGCTTATACAAGGAGATGAATTTCATAGTTATCATATCTCTCAAAGCTGTAATAGCTCACAACTAAGAAGCTTGATAAAGCTATGATCATTGAATGAAGAATACAAATGGGGAGAGGTATTTATAAGTTGGACAGATAGTGAAAACCCATATTCCATTGAATGTAGTACTAATCTTTATAAATGACCTCTAGAGCCCTAAGCAAGTTAATGTAGCCATACAATCAAAACCATTAGGATTTGTATTGCTTTACTTCTTATAGGCTACCATGACCATGATTCTCACAAGCATTCAGAGCTCATTGGATTGGTGTGTGCATTTTTTTGGTGGTTAAAATTATCAATTTTTCAGAGCTATTTGTATTTTACTATGATTTTATCTTCAATAAATATACATATTTCTTCTTGGGTTTAGTATTAAATGTTTTAGTTTTATGTTTAGGTTGTTTTCAAATTTGCCAAGCGATCTCACAGTTGAAATGGGAGGAATGCATTTTGCATTTTAGAAGATTAATTTTGTTATAAGAATTTTATTTCCCATTTTTTAACTTATTTTTCATTGGTGTTTTGTTTTCTATGAATGTTACCTAAGTTGAGTGCAACAAGATCATTTCTCAGGGAAAATATAACTCCCACCAATTTTCTTTTGGACCTGCTAATAATAGCCATCACGGTGGATGCCTTGGTCCAGTCCAAGATAGAATTTGAATCACATCTAAAAATGAACCTTAACCATTGAATAAATAGTTATTTTGTGTAATAGGGAGTTTTCTTTCCTTTGTTCAGGGTATCCTCTATAGCTTCCTTCAACGGTATTGTTGACAAATCTTCCACAAGTCAGATTTTTGCCACATTGAAAGTTATCGTCTCTAGCCAAGGAAGGAAGAATGCACTGTTTTCCTTTAGCAGGATCTCAAAAGAACAAGTTTCCAGTATTTAGTCATTTTCAGGATTGGTTCGATGCCAAGGTTCAACCAAAGCGTCCGTCGGCAAGCTTCTAGGCAAGAGGCGAACCATTGAACCATTGAACCTTGAACCATTGAACCTTGAACCATCTTGGTTCAACGGGTTCAATGGGTTCAAAAGGTTCAACGTCATCAGCAGGAGTTAAGCGCATTTGTCAAAATTCGAAGTTCAACTGCTTCAAGGTTCAACAACGGCAAAACCAGTTCAGAGAGTGCAGGGTCGGTTTACTTTTCCGGTTCAATCAAACGGTTCGTCATTCGGTTCAAAGCTTTATTTGAACCATTGAACCAAAAAACGAAAAGGTTCAAAGTTTGGTTCAGTCTTTGGTTCAACGAAATGATTCAACGTTGGGTTCAACGAAATGGTTCAACGTAAAGGTTCAACGTTTGGTTCAATCGTTGGGTTCAACGTAAAGGTTCAACGTTGGGTTCAATGAAATGGTTCAACGTTGGGTTCAACGTAATGGATCAAAGCAAAGGTTCAACGTCTTGGTTCAACACATGGGCCTGCTGGAGTGCTACGTGGACTGCTGACTGGACATGGCGACTGGCGAAGGAAGCGTTGGCTGCCGAAAGGCATATTAATAAAAGCTAGGCGAAGGATGAATTTCTGCGGACTTTTTGTCCGAAGGAATTAATAAAAGCTAGGCGAAGGATGAATTTCTGCGGACTTTTTGTCCGAAGGATGAATTTCTGCGGACTTTTTGTCCGAAGGAATTCCTTCGGACAAAAAGTCCGCAGAAATTCATCCTTCGCCTAGCTTTTATTAATATGCCTTTCGGCAGCTCCTTCGGACAAAAAGTCCGAAGGAATTCGGAAGACAAGTCAAACGAGGAAGACCCCGGGTTGTTTAAAGGCGAGGACAGTCGGACAAAAAGCCCGCAGAAACAAAGACTTGGACAAAGCTTAGACAGGGGTTTTCAAAAAACCGACACAAGCAAAAAGGCCGCGGGAATAAGAAGCTTAGACTGCTGGAGGCCACGCGGACCGGCTGGCTAATGGAGGACAGGAAGGAATTCAGAAGCCCGCGGTTATGATGCCAGCGACCAACCAAGCAGAGCCGACAAAGGGCAAAGTAGCCGTTGGAGCAGGCGAAGCCAGTTAGGAATTTGGAGGCCTGCAGAACAAAAGAACCGCGGGGGAAAAAAGCCCAAACAAATAGCAGCGAAGAAAACTTACGCAAGAAAGGAAGCCGATAGATAGAAGGCCCGAGCAATAGGAGTAAAAGGAATATATACAGAGAAGAGAAAGCCGCGGGAGAACAAGACCAAGGAAAAAAAAAAAGAGTAGTAGAAAATCCAAAAATAGACTGAAGCCGACTGTGCAAAGGAGTAAAAAATAGATAATCTGATGATTGAGTTGAACATAGAGTCCTGCCAAAAATAGACACGCCCAGAATTAGAAGATTCATATGCAACGCTGGAGCTATTTTTGAATAAACAGTCTAAGTTTCAGTTAACTGATTATTTTAGAACCTGTTTGTCTTCATTCAGAGCATGCATTCGAAGGACTAAATCCGGCTTCAATAGGGGTTGACTAATCCATATTTAGAGTTAACTAATTGATCAAGCGCTTCATCAAACAAAAGAAAATTCATGCAAAGACAGGAAAAATATATTTTATTAAGTTAACCAAAGTGAATTTTTCTCTTAAAGATTATACGGCTATTTTTGGCCTATTGTAATTTCTTATAATGGCTTTCAGCCTTGTTTTAAAAAAAATCCAATCTCTCTTGGTTAGACCAGACTCTACCATTAAGAGTTGTGTAACCTTTTCGATCAATAAGCAGGAGTGTACTTTCAGATTTCAAGCTTGGCATAGTGTATATTTTTCAGCAATTTGCATAAGTGGTAGAGTTTTCTCCCTTCCCAAATTCTGTTCGTACCTAGTTGCTATATTGTCCTTGTGCAGGTCATGTTGAAGTGTTCTTTATTGTCTTTTGCTCAAATTGTAAGTGGATGTTAGGCGGCTGCAAAGTGTCTTTTATCAGACCTCTCTCCACCATTTTCCCTCAGGTTTTAGTAATTGGACCGAACCTCTGCATGAAATACTTATGCACAAGTGATTAATCTGAAGTCTAAGGTCTTCCTTCTCTGTTGTTCGCTCAGTGTTCAAGGTTCCAAGCTGAGTAGGATCATAATTCTGGTGTATCACCCCCTTTTAGGTAGGATTTCCCCTTTAAGTTTTCTTTCTCCCTTTTCCATGGCAGTTAGCAACGTAGAGTAGGAATCCTAATTGATGCATCATACATGAACCAGCCTTCTCTGGAGGTTCTCCTCACTGTTGAGGCACCCACCCCGTGAGGAGATCCCATTGTTTCAGCCGGATAGAGGACTGGCTGTTTCGCGCATGTTTTCGAATCAGGGCGCAGCTCCAGGTTGACAACAGGTACTGGACAAACTTGAGATCAAGTGTAAGGTGGGACTTGGAGATTACATAGACTAAATGTGATGGGCCTATGACTATTTCAAACTCTAGGTTGTTTATTATATTTCATATTCTATTTATGATTATTTTACATAATCTATTTACCAATAGAAAAATGAAACCAACATTAGGAAATAACTTTACTAGTGATTCAATTTATTTGCAAAAGAATCATATCCCTAAAATAAATTACAAGAGGAAATAGTAGCAAATAGTTTCATGCATCTTCATGAATTGATGATTGAGAAGTACCTTTGATTTTATGGTGTTGATGATAATTAAAATCCTCATCACCAGTCTCATTTGTCTCTTATTCAAAATGGGTTTTGATCGAAATTGAATGCTTATATATATTTTTTGATATTAATCCTTAGCCACCATGTCATCGTCTCTACCTATTGGGTTAATGCTAAATGCTAATTGCCTATCCCAACATGTATTGTAGTTTGAGGATGTTTACAAATGGAAATAAAATAGGGTTCGAACTGAATATATTCCCTAATCCTCATGTTAGTGATGGAATGGGGAAAAACAACATATATGTTTTTTGTCTCATGTGAGACAAATCTCAAGGCTTTGTTCAACCATATAAGGCTCTAGAGAATTACTGACAAGTTTAGTAATTGGAAGATTTATTCAAATTGACACACATTTTTTCTTGGAGGCATTTCACATTAAAATTTACCATTTTCATTTTACAAATTACATGATATCATTTATATTTTACAATTTATACTCTATCATTCATGGGTTATAATTAAATATTAAATATTTTTATAACCCTAATGAAATATAAATATCATATATAGTTTAACTTGATTAAATGTATTTAGTATATCAATTAAAAATATATAAAATTACATTGATGATTTTAAATATCTATTTGTATAGACATTATGAATATGAGTAACTTAACCATATGGTGTGGTTTAAACAAATACCACAAAGCTATGAAAAGGATTGGTGGCTTGTTAAACACACATGTTTAAATAAGTTCTCCATATTATCTAAATCCAATTAATGTATTAATAAATGTAATAAAAGTATAATCCAAAATGTATAAATTTATATATTTTATTTATATAATGAGATTAGTAACCTTGCCTTAAAAAAGTGAAAGGTTTGGATAGGGATAAGGTACTTATACACCTAGAGGGTTCCTTGCCCTAGGACAATCTTACTGGAATTATATCACTACAGTAAATATTATTCAAGGGGTTCATCATAAAAATATCTTTCAAATTGGTTGACCAAACTAGTCTAAATACTGATGGTTTGCATAGATGCATTAGGTCTCTTACCTAATGACCTATTAGAAATAGGTTATGTATACACACAAGACATAAAAATAACAATAATACCTATTGATAATGAAACTAACTAGAATCGAAGGTAAACATATAAATAAAAAGTCTATATACTATCCTATCTAATTTTTATTTGGTGAAGAGTTGTAATCAGGGTTGCCAATAAATGTAATCCTTCAACCACTCAGCCTTCAGAGTTACACAATGGATTACCAAAATGTTTTTATTAATAAATAAGAAGCTACCAAATATTCTTAACTTATTAGTTTTAAAATGGGCCACTAGACTTCCTTAAAATAATGGATTCCTCATAAATCTAATTAGACTAAGGCCACAGGACTTTGAGGTTTGGGCTCTCTCTAACTATGCATTTTGACATAGCTTCTCCTTCTAATCTCAACTATTCTGAAGGTATTCAGCCTTCATAATCCTATAGCCTTACTAGACATCTAAATTTTGTCCTGATCCTTCCTTTTATAGTCATTTTGTGCCTGGTTAAAGCCATGTCTACCATAAAATTGACAACTATAACTATTAGGCTTGGCACAAACTTGCATGCATACTCTAGGATAGATTTGATGTTGACATGTCTTGATCCTTGTGTTTTTTATAGTCATCACATCATGTCTCTATCCATTGATCTTGTTTTCTTTTTCTATAATTATGTCATTTATAGTGTCATCCTAGCTTACAAATATCCAAGTGTCGGTCCTTTCAGCTAGATGCTTGTCTTGATGTCTCTCTACCTTGGGTTCTATGATTTTTGCATAAATTTTGAACTCCCATACCTTAGGCACTCTAATGTTTTATCTTATCCTTCATGTATTCACATTCTCTTTAGCTCTTTTACACATTATTTTTTCCCTTACACATTTAAATTTTTGGCATGCAACTTTACCATGCAAATCTAGGATTAACTCATATGTGAAGTGTGTTCTTTGGTATTCCTTCCTTTGTACCTCATAAAAGTATTGATTAACTCATGTGAAATTGA
Source organism: Torreya grandis (assembly GCA_037957365.1). Classification (NCBI taxonomy): domain Eukaryota; kingdom Viridiplantae; phylum Streptophyta; class Pinopsida; order Cupressales; family Taxaceae; genus Torreya; species Torreya grandis. The sequence continues at coordinate 1,788,829 of JARHVA010002654.1, forward strand.
AAAATTACTTCTATGCATTTCTCTCTCTCTCTCTCTCTCTCTCTCTATATATATATATATATATATATATATATATATATATATATATATATATATATATATATATATATATATATATATATATATTTGTTCTTGAGTGTGCATTGCCTTAGTGGTCTAAAACTTGAGCCCCTTTATTTTCCAACTTTATGGACAACCCAATTATCTATCCTCCATGAAAGTGGAATATTTTTTTGTTTGAAAGGATTTGAAAATGTTTCATTACATAACCATGCAATTGAAAGGTTGTTATTTATTTATTGACCAATAAAATATATTTTTGGGTGATGCAAGATCATAGATTCACCTTAGATTCCCTTGCATTAGATTCCTTAGGTAATTAAAAGGTAAGATCCCACTAACAAGTAGGGTTGAGTGGTAGATCCACTCTCTAGGCCATCTTACAAGGCCTTGGTTTTCCCTTCCACCTTGTGTATTATCTAAGTAGGATTGTTATGATCTATTACCTCTATATCTTCCTTGGTTAATTAACTATCTTCTATTTCCTAGCTATGATACCTTATCTCTTTATTCTCCTCTTCAACCTCTTTCTCTTCTTCTTCTTCTCATAAGTCTACACCCACATACTTTTGTACACCTCTGCCAAGGGTTATGTTTGACACCCTTCTTGTGTGATTCTATTCATCCTTACGTTTTACACACTCTCTTCCTTCCGTTAATATCCTCACTTTAATATGTCTATGTAGTATTCCTATTGCCTTCACTTTCTTTGATTCCTTTAATGTTTTGCATCCCATTATTTAGTCGAATGACACCCATTCCTCATGTTATCTTCATATTGTTCTTCATTTTGGTTCACTCAAATTTGCTTACCTAGATTGATGTTAGAATCAGTCATTCATCCTTGCTCTATTAGCTTTGGGTTGATTGTTGGCTTTTATTCTTCTTTATTCTAGTGACTTTTCAATGTCATACATAGTGATTTCACTCCTTCAACACTTATGTAGGTATTTCCTTTATATTGTGTGCTTTCATACATGTCTCCACCTTTTTCCTTTGGAGTAGATGTCTCACCTTCTTATCTCTACTTATCCCTTGTGTACTATCACAAGTGTAATTATACATGGTTATCTCTTATCATTGCCTTTGCACAACAACCTTTAACTTCATTGAAATATTTATTCCCCATCTTTCCTCCTTCCTCATATTATCTTATTATCTATCTAATGAGGGTATTCCATCCCTACATGTTTCTCCCATCTTTCATACATCTCCTTCTATTTTTTTGGGCTCTACCTCTTTGCACTCAAATTTCTCTTCTATAGCATTGTGCTTTCTTCCTCTTATTTGCATGTTTATTTTACTTCTTACCATGGTATTTAGTTTTCCTCAAGACAATTAAATATTCACTACATGTTGATACCTCCTCTCCATCTTTATCCCTTGAGGATTAAAACTTATATCTCAAGTAACTACATTTGGGATACTCTCTTCCTTATTCACCTCTATGAATCTTGATGGGCATGCCTTTTTCTCTATAAATCTTATTTTATGCAATGATATTTCACAACACTCTCCCTTTTACCTGGTGCTTACTAAAACTCTCATTTCATTGACATGTCCTCAAACATTTTTTCTTTTGACAACTGCTTAATTTTCGTCACTCTACTAACATTAGATACACATAAGTAAACTCTTCCTCTTGTACAACATCTCTGTTTCTTCCTCTATCTACACTTAATTTATTACTAGCACACCTTTTTAAATCCTTATAAATAATTAAACATGCTTGCATGCTTATCTTACATATTATTCTCACAGGGATGTTTTGCAAGTCTTTCATTACTACCCTCTTTTATTGTTTCCTATAACTTGATATTATTAGTATCATTAAAGTATTCATGAACTCCACTAATTCCCATTCTATCTTATTCACATTGTTACACCTTTTGTTTCATGAATTTAGACTATTTTCCACTTATTCTCCCTTCCTCATTGATTCTATCTCTCTATGGTATTACCCTTGGTTGATAGTGACCCTTCCTCTTTCATGCAATATGAATTTTACCTTCAAAATTGGATTCAATATGACTCATCTCCTCTAGTGACCATTATGATTCTTTTTGCACTAAATATTGTGCCTTCCATATCAACTCTGAACTGATATTAGCCAACTCCCTCTAGTAAATCCTCTATATTATGTGAAAATAAATTTCACCCTTATCTTCTATAGACCAATTTTTTTCCTCTAACATGCATCTGTATAACTTCCTTCCCATCATTCCTTGAGTCCTTTCACATTTTTCTATTGTCTATGGTGAAAAAGATATTCATTTATGGGCTGATTTATTCATATTATTTGCTCAAGATTTAGGAAAGTGCCTTGTGAAAATAAACTTGTGCCCATCTTATAGTTTTATACCCTTGTACCTCTTGAAGGGTACATTTCATATACTAGTTACCATATCCAACTTCATATCCTTATATGTATGTGACTCAACCTATCTCATGTTGTGCTCAACAAATTCCAATTGTGCTCTTGATAACTTGTATTTACTGAATCCTCTAAACCATGCACAAGAAATTTGTGCTTTTATTTTCCTCCTTGGGAATATCTCCCATATTGAATGAAATAAAACGTATGATCCTTTCATGGATTTAATCCTTGCATATTTTCTCTATAGGTTGTTCCTATTCTTAGTGCATTCTTCCACATTTTTATTGGCTCAAGTTGAATGACATCCACCTTGCCTTCACATATTCTGATCTACTAAAATTGGCTATCTTTTAACTACTACTTGTGTGCTTTCCCCATGTAGCTTTCATATGAATGTATTTATTATTTGGCATTATATCCCACTCTTAAATGATTTTATGGGGATCTTCCATCATTTCATAAGATCTTTCTTAGTATCCATATTATTCCCATATCAATAAATCCCATGCATCACATTTTTTATGAGCATCTCATCTTGATTTTACTAATTGGGTTTCAAAGGTCCCCTCCTATAGCTCTCAATACTTCCCTTTTGTTTGAGGTAGCCTTATGAATATACTACTTGGTGTGTTAATGTGAAATCCATTTGTTTCCATCTGCACACCCTTTCCTTACCATCCCTTATCTTCTTCTCTTAGAAGTCTCTCTAACCCCTTGATGTGTTTCCACATATATTTATTTGTGCAAACTCCACTCCCATAGAATCCCTTAATTTTTTTAGCCTGAAAGTATGCTTGACATTAATGACCTATTTCACCAATTATTTTGGGCCTTCTCCACTAGATAACTTTCATGCATCTACTCTTGATTGATTCCTTCTGTTCTTCCAACTCTTTGAGGGTTCTTTCTCATAGGCCTCTCCTTGATTTTTTATGGAATGCTTCCTTCTATAATATATTCTCTCGCCATGTTTAGTTATGTAATTCCAACATAATGAATATTATCTGCTCCATCTTCTCTAATATCATGACTATAGGTCAGATTTTATCCTAACTTCTTGCCAAGTCATTTCTTGTGCTCATCATTCTCTACCCATATGTACTTGATAGAGAACACTTTATTTGAACCTTCTACCCATATATATAATTGGAATATTATTATGTATCTTGATTACCTTAATTTGATAATCTATCGACACCTCTTGTAAAATAACTTTTTCAGACAAGTTGCCTCCTATTTCATAATTTTTCTTATGTTTCACTTCTATTATCTTCTTGCACTTGAATGCCTCACTTGTGAGTAATATTGGTGTATCTCCTTTATATCACATGACTACCTCATGTTTAGTGATTGTTTGGTACCATACTAATATTTCTAGTGAAATTAATTCCTCATGGTCAACATTATATCAATACATAGCTCTCATAGGTTACTTATAACCTTTATTCTTGTGCCACCTACTACTTACACTGTCTATCAAAACCCTATGTAGGTGTTCTTAGAATTGTGAATCATTTATTAAATCTCCCTTGTGATCCTATGTATCTCATTTTTTTTAGTCATTCACTCTCTAACCATCTTATCTTAGTGGAAAATGATACTATTCATTGGTTTCATCATGTTCGGTGGTGTACTAGTATTCTTCCCATGACACTTATCTTATCCTTCTCTATTCTCTACCCATATTCTCATGGTGGAGGACACCACTCTTTTGGTTTCTTCATGGTTAGTAGTCTATTAACATTCCAAAACTCTCTCTTTATTTATATATTCTTCTCCCTGTACATCTCCTTAAGGTTTGAAAACATCACTCTAATACAAAATTGGCACAAAGTCATGGTCAGGTTTCCTAATGAATAGATGCCTTCAACTATATATCCATCAAAGTCACATAATAGATTACCAAACTAGTTTCATTAACAAACCAAAAGTTATAAGATATTATAACTTCATTGATTTATAATGGGTAACTAGGATTCCTTAAAAAAATGGAGTCCTCATAGATCTAATTACACTAAGGAAATAGGCTTTTGAGTTCTCAATTTATTTTCTCTCTCTAACTCAACATTTTTACAAATTTTCCCTTTCTAATTTTATCCATTCTAAATATATTCAACCTCCAAAATCCTCTATCCTTACTAGCCTTATAAATGGTCTCTTGATGCTTCCTTTATAACACTTTAGTGTCTAGTTAAATTTATGTTTTTATAGGCCTATAACTAGTAGGCTTCGATATTTATAGGCCTTGATCCTTGTGTTTATAACATCTATCACATCATATCTCTACTAGTTTATCTCACCACACATTTCTATCATCATGTAAGCGAAGTGTCATCCTAGTTCATAAATGACCAAGTGTTGGTCGTTTTAGCTAGTTAGTTTCCTTGCTTTATCTTTCCTTGAGTCGTATGATTTTCATAAAACTTTTATACTCCCATACCTTAGGAATTCCTAAACTTTGTCCTATCCTTCATGCCTTCACAATTTCTTCATATTTTCTACACATTAAGTTTCTTCTTTATGCTTTAACCTTGTAAATATAGGCTTAAATCACCTATGCAGTGTGTTATTTAATGGTCCTCCCTTTTCACCTCTTAAAGGTACTAATTCCCTCATGCACTATTGTGTAATTCATTCTACAAATTTTTATCTTGTTTAATTAATTCACTTACTCACATTACCTTAATACTCTAAAACATTAGCCCTTTTATTCTCCAACCTTATGCGTAACCCAGATATCAATCCTCTACATATGTGGACTCTTACATCATCTATAAGAATATGAAGATGGTATGTCATGCAACCATGCATTGGTAAGGTTGTTATTTATTTACCAATTGAATGATTTCATTTTTTGGGTGATGAGTGATTACTAATTCACTCAAGATGCTATTTCATCATTACAAATAATATAACTTCTTAGAGTCGATGCACAATATATAATGGTCTAATCAAGGAAGATAAAAGGAAAATGAAGCATACTATCAATCACCCAAACCTAGATGGTCACTATTGGAGATAAATTAGGTGTAATTAGATGTCTATACCTATAATATAGATATAACTATTATAATTCAATTGATATGTTTTGTCTCCATTGCCCATAATATGCATCTATTTCCTTATTTTTGATGATAATATCCATTTCATCAAGGAGATGCACCTACCTCACAAACAAAATAACCAAAGACATTTATCCAAGACATGATATCAAATCCACATGATGAAAAACATTAAAAACATGATATTATAAAATGAGAAATTTTCACCATAACTCCATAACATCCTTTATTAATTTTATTAATTGCATTATATGAATATATGAAGCATGATATAATTAGTTGGCTAATTAAAAACATATAGAGTAGATTGATCAATAATCAACTCCCTGAATTACAAAAAAATAAACTAATATTTGAATTATTAATTATGTTATACAATGATAACCATAAGAAAGTGGATTTGAAATCAACTATTAGGAAAATAAGAATGTGACACCAAACAACACCCAAACATGAATTAGACATATGACACTATGTTTGTACTAGAAAGTAAAAAGGAGAGGTAGAGGAGAGGGGTCTAATATAGGTGAATGAAATATTTTATTTTCATTAAAACACACACATTATTTATAATACAAAATATAGAGATCAATCCATATTGGAGTATCCATTATAAGGAAGAACCAAATTAGAATCTAATGTTGAATTGAAATGTAGTCAAAATGACTTGATAAAAAATTGTTGAAATTCATCCTCAATACACTTTTCATATTTTGATTCTAGTACTCCATATAGATCCAATGATTATAAATATTAAAATACTTGTGAAACCATAGTGTTAAGAGATTTTTTGAAACCTTGGTGATCCTCAACTAAAAATAACAATCTTCCAATCCCATTGTTATGGAATGGGGAATAATGATATATGGTTGGCATAATATTTGTTACATGATCACCTATAGATTTTACCTTTCACTTTGCACTTTGGGGGTTTAATAGAAATGAGAACTAGGTTTAAATATACTTGTAGATATGTGGTAGGCTCCAAGGATGTTGTTGTGGTAGACACTCTCACCTTTGTGTAGCCTTAGGCCCCACCCCCTCCCCTACCCCTCAAAAAATTATTTAAAAATCCTTTAACCCCTAAATATACCATGATATATTGATTAAAATTTTATAAAATTAATAAACCATCAATATGAATGCATGTGGAAATCTAATGCTACCCCATTTATCTCTCTCTCTCTCTCTCTCTCTCTCTCACACACACACACACACACACACACACACACTCACACACACACACACACACACACACACACACACACACACACACACACACACACACACACACACACACACACACACACACACACACACACACACACACACACACACACACACACACACACACACACACACACACACACGCACACACACACTCACACACACAAATTAACATGTAAATATTGAACTTAAATATATTTTGAATTTTATAAAAAAATTCACTTAACATACAAATTACTCAAAATATTCATATGAGAGTGACCTCGGGGATCATTACTAAATGTATGATGAAATACATCATAATTTAATGAAATGTGCTCCAAGTGAATACAATTAGATGGAAAACCATGTTGAAATAGATCTTCCTACTCTATGCACCCAATACAAAAAAATGTATAACAAGTGTATTGGTTAAAAATAGCAGAAGGTAAGGAAGGGTTATTTAAATTTACACCTTAACTTACATCCATACCAAAAACTTGAAAGACATTCTCAATAAGATAATATTTCAATGTAGTCATTAGTAAGGGTGTATAAATCCATAGTCTCTTTATAGTTATTGGGACTATAAGATTCAAACTACTAAGTTTTGGCACACATCTATTTAGGTGGTTAGGGTCATGATGGGAACCCCATATATCATGTGAAAAATCATCACCCTTTCCCTAGAACCCTATAACGTGTAAATAGTCTGGGGATTTATTAAGTATGAATTCACAATAAAGTTTGCTTGTGATTATTGCATGGAGGCTGGTAAAATACCACCCATATTAGAACTCATTATTTATTCTCTCATTATTGCACCAATATATGGTAAATTATTTAATGGATAAATGAAGTAGATATCCCATTCCAAGATTGGAAAATAGACCATTTTTTATTCCTTGGTAATTTTTAGACTTTTAAACTTACCATAGGGTAAACCAAGGTATTTTATTTTTCAAATCCTTCCTATAAGAGTTCCATCTACTCATATAAGTAGTAACATAATTGATTCCCCATTATCCAATGAATAAAATGTAATACACTTTATAATTTTAATCATGTGATTGCTCAATATCTATGTAAAAATAAACCAAAAAATAGAACAAATAAATCACCATGCACACACATGTAACTCTATGGAGATGTTAAGGATTAATATGTTGTGTACCAAGATAAAAGCTAATATTTAGGTTTCTTTTGAAAACATAAGGGTTATTGCATAATTTCTGATATTCTTTCAAAGTTTTACTAGGATTTATAGATTCTAAACACTTGATAGTGTTTTCCCCATAAAAGGTTTTATTTTTTTGTAACCAACATGCCCCATTATTTTAAAAATAGAGACCTACATTTGAAATAAAAAAATGAGGAAAACATCTAATATTTCATGAAAATAATTACATGCAAGTTTATTTTTTTAGGCCCGAAGATTCCTTGATATTTTATAGCTTGATCTGATGTATACTAATGATTATCTTATGGCTCATTTCTATTTAACTTATGCAAATAAATTACCTTTGTTTATGAGATTATTCGTGCAATATTTGCCTATGTTTTGGCTTATTTTTTTAATATTTGGGAAATTTGTGCTAACAAATTTTGTAAAGGATTTAAAATTGAATTTTTTTATCTCATTTGAATATCTTGTAAGTATTTTTAATTGGTCAATTTTGTAAAATGTTTGATCACTAACTTTAGTGTTTTATCACATAGACTTAAATAATTACTCAATTACTTTTGAACTTAGTCATCGTAGTCTGCACTTGGTCATAGTGTTTCATAGCTTTAAATACAATGACTTATCTCTTTAGGATATGTGAAATGTATTCATAGCTTCATGAACTTATAAATTAGTCACATCACTTTATAGATTTCAAAGATAGTGACTCAAATATTTAGGTTCATATGGCATGTATCCATGGCTTGTTTGTAGAATTGACACTTAATCACATTTTCTCGTTTCATCCAGTAAGCTTAAGATTTACACTTGGAAAAAAAATTACTATTAGAATGCTTCACATTATATTAAGAAAAAAATAATAATTACATAAGGTTAAAAAGTAATATAGATGGATAAATAACAGACCATACTTTATGTTGGAGGATAAAACTAGCTCAAAACATAAAAAATAGTTAGTCAAAGCATGACGAGAGAAACTAAAAGTAACACAAGTCAACACCCCAAGAGGTAGATGGATGGGGTCATACTTAAGAATCACTAACTAAGTAGGTGGTTTCATGTCAGGAATCTCCACAACATTCTAACCATATACGGGCTCATCACGAAAAGTAATAGGCTAATAATTAGTGGGTTATGAAAGAGTAATAACACTTGTTATAGACTGTTGTGAAGGACCAACATCAAAATTTTCATGGGAACTCCAACTACCCCCTAAGAGAGGGCAAGGTGAAAAGTGGCCCTTATTTTGGGACCAACTTCTACCTTTATGCCTCCTAGGAGGATGTGGTACGTGACTACAAGGAGGGTCATTTGGTAAAACTTTACTCATAGTGCATGGGGAACTCCCCCAGTGGTTGAATATCTCTTGAAGGTGGTGGAGGTCCAATGCCATCTTCTCAAATTGATCTTGAATATGCAAGTAAATTGAGGAAATAACAATCACCTTTTCATTAATATAAAATGAAATTACATATACCTCATGATTAAACATAGCATTATTTTTGGATTTCCAAAGCTAAAATAAGATTATAGCATAGAATAATTTCCAGAGAAAGGAAATATAATCTATCCAATTATAAAATTCCCCAAAAAATGCTTCACTTCAAGAGAAAGGCTCAAGATGATAAGGTTAGAATAACAAATAATTTATCGCTAGGAAAATTGAGCTTTAGAAAAAAAACAAAACAAATGTTTAAAATATTCTACCTTCTTAAAAGCTAGACAAAAGCACCAAGAAATGTGGAGGTAGAGAAGCCTCTCACTAAGAGGGATCCCCTGGTAAATTAAACACCATAAAAATGAGATCTATTGCACTTTAGGTCAAGGTGCCACACATGAGTCAAATGGGTGAGCTAAGTCCTAGGAGAAGAATGAAGGACCTAACACCTATTGAGCTTATCAATAGATAGAGAGAATGGACTTATCACCTGATAAATAATCCTAGGAGAGTATTTTTTAAAGTGTGTATCACATTTCCACCTCTAGTCTTTCCACTAGGCCTTAGGAGGTTGTATGCCAGGCTTATGAAGCATAACATCAGGGAGTAATTCCTAAATTTAAATTATGGAAGGTAAGTTGGTATTAATTAAAAATATTACTTGGAATATTTTTTCAATCTCACATCCCCAAAAATTATTAGAGAAACTTGTACAAGGATTAATTCTATGAGCTTGTGACATTTTAAAAAAATGTCACTTGGCATCCATTCAAAACTCCTCATTATCTTAACACCTTATTAAAGACATTAATTGGGATCATTGGTTCCAATTAACATGTTCTCATGACCTCATAGTGCTCATAATCAAAATTTAAAAGATGAAAACTAAGTCACAAAAGGCCCATGCCTATTTCAATGCCATGTGTCAATTTTTCACAAAGTTTCAATCCCATGGGTTTTCAAAGGCAATTTATCAAAGACCTAAACCTTTTAAAATTATAAATAAATTGGTATCCTTGTATTAATCTATGCCTTTTCATTCAATCATAAACATTTTACAAAGGTAAACTATGACTATGATAGTACTATGTGGGATGGACCCCTAAGGAACATGACACTATGACCCCCTGATAAAAAATTGCAATAGTGCTCAGATACATGTAACATGTTATCACAAACTTGCAACCTCACAATATTCTGAATAAATTTTTCATCTCTCATAACTTGTGTGGATATTAGGAAATAACATTATATTAATTGTCAAGCTCTCATGCACTCAAAATCCCATGACTTGCTGAGAAGGTTTTGAAAGACTAAGACATGTGGGAATGTGAGTCAAATATCCTATACCATGTGTATTCATTGAAAAGGGTCTATGTGATTTATTCCTTTAATCAATGATATGTGAGAAAATTAGGAGGTTTCAAGTATCATCACCATATGGATTATGAGAAAAGGGTTTGTGTATTCAAAATTCCAATTACAAAGCCCCAATTATGTGACATGGCACCACGTGGAAAACATCATAAAGTGAAAGGACATTATGGATCTTAGTTTCATAATTATATATCCATTTTAATGCCAAGGACATGGATTTAAATTTTATGGATATCACCACCCATTAAACCTTGAAATCCATAGACTGGTAGGATTCCAAAGATTAATTTTTAACCTAGCACTTTATGAACACCACTTTATAGATAATGAAGTAATGGGAAGACCAATTTTATACACCATATTTTAATATGAGTGGATCTAATGACTTGGATATTTTTTCCACTTTAAAAAATATATCATGAATATGTTTAACAAGCAAACTATCATAAAAATGAAGCTTGTCATGAAGATATGAATAGGCATGTTCCACCAAAGATAATCATCTAGAGGTGGATATATGAAGAACTAAAATAAGATCTCCTTCAAAGAATGAGAGCCATTTTTTGGTCAAAATTTACCAACTAGCACATAATAGGCCTACTGCATTTACTTTTCATCATGCTTTTCTATTTTATGTAACTGTCTACACGTGCCTTTGATTATGTTAGTGAATGTGCATGTCCCCTACACTATAAATACATATTTGAAACATTTTAAAAGGGTTGGATCTCAAGAATACTGGCCAAAACTACATTAATAATTGGTATAATTTCCTAGTTAACTACCAAGTGGGAAATATTTTAGCAATATTAATGTAATCTTAAATAATTTGGAATAAAGTCTATGGGTTGTATTTATTTGTTTTCTTTCTTCAATTTTTATTTTTTGCATGGATAGTTTCCATTGAGATAATTACTTTGTGATGTTTTTTTACACTTAGAATTTTAAATATTTAAACTGAGCCAATGGCTATTATGAGTATTATATATGAAAATATCTCACTATAATCTTAATTTGTGGCTGAATGTGCAACTAGGAAATTTATCATGAATTACTATCTTTTAGATTGATGCTACAAGTTTATTTAAAATTATTTTCCTTAGATTTTTTTATGTATTTATTTTTATTTGATTCATAGATAAATTATTATGAATATTGGTTTTAATGGTGTGACTCATCCAATCTAAATGATTTACTTTGAATACATTATCCACGTAGGCATATAACATCATTCTTTTCTACCTTGTCCTTCTTATTTTTTAATCCTTTTTTATGAGTCTTGGGTTTGTTATTATATAACCAATATAAATGTGTGTTTGGGGTGTAATTATAATCATTTGGGTGAGTATCCCTTATGGGATTTTAGGTCATAGGATTATATTCATGCAAACTGCCTAGAAGAGTCAAAACCTACAACTTGTGCCTTAGACAATACCAATAGTCCTAAAATGAGAGGTTGAAATATTGTTAGGTTATGGAATGTAAAACTCACATAAACAATTATTATGTATTAGTTTATCTATGTTGATTTAGAATAAATTTTTTCATGTCTACTTTATTTTAGTATACCTTTATTATTTTGTTATATATATGAAAAAAATTAGTTTGTAGTGTCATTGCCTCTCACCATAACCCTTTGTCTCACCTTGAAAATTTTAGTCAATTTCATGTTATTTATATCCTTTCCATTCCCCACCACTTCACCATTTATTAATCTCACTATAAAATAAAATTTCTCCTCTTAACAAAACTCATTGCCACACCATATTAAGGAACACAACATATCATTTTCTTTCATTGTCACCTCCACTATAAATATTAAATTATTGTTTCTCAACACTTCATGAATAAAAGGTGAGACATATAATCTATCATATTTTTAATTCAAGTACAACTCTCAATTTACACTCTTTTATTTTTAAAAATCCCACTTTACCAAAATATAAAATTACATCCTTTCTAGCATAACTTGCACCTTTGAGGCTACTATTAATACTATACCATGAGTACATACTCATAATAGTGATGGTTTAATTAGTTATAAAAAAATCAAGTAACAAGCTTATGATTAACAATCAAAATTTAAGTTGTCATAACTCATCCAAGGGGTTTAAACCTATCTCATAAGTACATTATAAAAATTACTTGTAGAAAAATAAAATGTAAAATTTATATGTCATAGTTGAAGTATTTTTTTAATAAATGATAAAAGAAGGGTTATTTCATTAAATAGTCAGTAAAGAGTTATGGATTTTACTAGTATGTAATGTATCCAAGGAATGTATTGGTAAATCATGAATATTGAGTATGTCAACCCTGACATGGTGAAAACTTTGACAAGATTAGGATTTTGAAATATTTAATCTTAGGTGGAATTAAATCCAAGAATACATTTTCCACTAAGTCAATTATCCTTTCATTTCCTTGTTTTATTTCTATGTGATAGTTAAGATTGGTTTTTTATTATATTATGTATTTCACAATACAAATAAATACATAGAATGAGATATTTAACATTAAGTACTCAAAATGAAAACATCCTTCTGATTCCTAAATAACACTTGGCATTTTTTTATGGAAAACCATTTTGTTTTTATTATGTATAGGCATTGGATTCCTACTAAGCTACCTCCATACTCATTTTAAATTACGTCAAAGTCACTTCAATCTCACCATAATATTTAAGTAAGCTTAAAAAAACCTTAAGCAATAAGTTTAATAATGTAATGTTTGGTCATTTATTTTATGTTTTATTTTTAATTGAAAGTATACATGTGCTAAAACAACGCATAAAATTTAGTATAATATAAAATCTGAAGCTCTTTCTCTTCTCGAGTGAATTTTCATTGAATATTTTTTTATCACTAATTTATATTCCATAAGCATGCATTGTTCAGTCAAATGAGCAAGTTAGCAAAATAGATTGTTTTTAGTATTTTATGATATCAATGCATTTTAGGTTAGTTTGTTTTATTTTATTTTTGAATTTTTTGGATTATTTCACAACTTTATTTTATCAAGAAAATCTACAAGATTTTCCACATAGTTTGAATATGAGAGGGAACGAGGTTTTTTTTTTTTTTATTAAATTTATTTTGTTTTAAAGTTACATTACATAATTTATAAGTTGTAAATTTTGTATACCCTAGATTATTTTCATTTATATTATGTGAATAAGTTTTGTAATTTTGGAATAAACTGGAATCCCTCTTATGGTTAGCATTATTGTCTAGTTAAATATTTTTGTTTCTGAAGGTTTTAATAGAATTGCTTGCTTGCTTGAATTATGTGTAAGGAAATATTTTGGGGGTTTAAAGAGTTTTTTTGGATATAAAGTGAATATATATATATATATATATATATATATATATATATATATATATATATATATATATATATATAATTACTTACATTTCTAGAGTTAATATAGGCAAAAGTTTACAAGCCTATTTTCATAAGGTTATGATTTTATAGGGTTATACGATAATTTGCAATAGTGTTCCAAAACTTTTTTTCCATTTACCTCGCAAATGTTTAGCTCACTTTTTAAGTATTTCAAAACTTCTCTAATAAATTTGGCCACTTTTTTATTTTATAATTTTATATTTATTTTAATTTTTCATTGAATAGGTGTAAATTGTGAGAAAATATCTTCTAATGGTTGACTTAAGAAGGATGAAAGACAAATGTCACTTACTAATACATTTGGTATCCCTCAATATTCTAGTCAAGAATTTCCTTCCCAAATGGAGTAATTTGATGTTCATCCACATGAATAAGACTATGATTCATATGGATAAGAAATTTGGGGAGAGGAATAAGCATCAAATAAACATAAAAGAAAATTCACGTCCAAATGGGAAACAAAATTTCCATGGGTTTATGTTGTAAAAGACTACAATGGCATTGAAAGGATAAAGTGTTCTTGTTGCGTAAAATATAGGAGAGAAACTCCATTCACTAAAGATGGTAGTGTAAGAGGTATAATCCACTAATTGGGGGGGGGGGGGGGGGTGAATTAGTGGTGGAAAATAATCCAATTCAATTTCTAAACACATACAAATACTTAAGCATTCAACACAAGAATTCATGAAGCATACATATCATTCATAGAAGTGAACATTAAACATAATGCAAGATCACATACAAAACACAAGATCTATGTGGGAAACCCTCTTGGGGAATAAAACCCACTCTTAATCCTATAAACACATGGACTACTATCTTATAAGATGATCACAAACAAGAGACTAATCAAATCCTTTTGAACAAGAATCTTTGGTCAAGTCCTTCTAACCTACAACCTTGATCAAGTCCTTTTGATCAAAGGTCTTTAGTGAAACCTTGTTTCATAAGGACCAAATTCCCCTAAGGAAGATCAAGTCTTTTAAACCCTCCTTGTA
The DNA here is from genome assembly GCA_037957365.1 of Torreya grandis. Lineage (NCBI taxonomy): Eukaryota > Viridiplantae > Streptophyta > Pinopsida > Cupressales > Taxaceae > Torreya > Torreya grandis. The sequence goes on from JARHVA010002654.1 coordinate 1,803,938, forward strand.
AAAACACTTTCACCTTAAAATGGTTGTCTTCGACACCTAATGATGGACCTCTTGATTATCTGATAACTACATAAACCCCCTATCTCAAATAGGCCTCTCACATAGGAATATCACAAAATCTTTCCTTCTTTACTCAAAACTATCCTCTTCTACACACTCAGACCTCTTCACATATCCAAAAACTACAAGAGCACTATCTTAGCATTAGGAACATGACCTATTGGTCATACACATAGTCAACCAACTATTATACTCATCAATTACACCAATAGGTACACTACCTATCTTTCATTCCATAGACCACACACATAATACTCTCATGATTCTCTCCACAATTTGACACTTACAAGTCTAGAACCCAACACATTTTGTTTCACTACATATAGAGAAATCATGAATTAACAAGATCACAATATTTCTTCATTGGCCACAAAACATGCCTTATCCTTTAAGGCATCTCATATGGGTCACACTTAAGCATAGTCCCTTTTATAGAATAGGCCTAGGTCACTTTTAGGTCCTATAAAGACCCATTCACCTTTTTTATACCTCTCTAATAAAATCAAGAACATAGGACCACTTACAAATACATAGGTCCACTCCTTATGTCCCCTAGAACATCCTTAAGTGATCACAGTCAGCTTAGCTCACCTATGTGTATGCTCAAACAACTCAAATAGAGACCTTATAATATGAACACCATTAATTAACATATAGTTGAATTATTAAGCATTTTTCATAGTCAATATAGATTGAACACATGTTTAAAATACTCACAAAGCATCCTCATAGAGTCTAAAATACTCCCTAATATCTAGTTAACCATGAAACATCAAAATAACCTCTACATAAGCACGAATATCCTTCTCAGGACATTTTTAGAACATTTACAAAAACATAATCAAATTTGGAGATAAATATATTTTTATGTATGCACTTTCAGATATTCAAATCTATATAGCCAGATGTGCCTTGGAGTCCTCTACCATTTTTATTTTTAATGCAATAATAAATTCATCTTCTATAAAAAGTTATGGTCTAAAAACTAGAGACTGGTCTTTCC
>JARHVA010002654.1:1810000-1850000 GCA_037957365.1 Torreya grandis
TGAGTAACTTCCTTAAACATGTTACTAGATAAAATTACGTATTTCAACTTTCATATGGAAAATTGAAGGATCATCTAGGAAATATTAATAGACTGGTAGAAAGTCAATAGACATGTTTTTTATATAAAAGTGAGGGAGAATTAATGTATTGAAATGATTTATGCATATCAAACAAATAGTTCAATAGTAGCAGACACATCTTTACAATATCTTTCCAAATGTTATTCTAATAGATGAACTCCCATATGCTAAATTAATTTTAACCATTTTATTATGGTATCATTATTATAAATAGAAGAGAGGACTAACATATAAATAAATAAGTATTCACAGAGACAATCATAATACATAATATAAGAGGAAAGACTATACAATGTTGAGTGTTGTAAACCATAATCAAAACTTTTGGGATATTTATTAGAAAATGCTTTAGAGTAGGATAAATTTTAGAATGTTTTTTTTTTTGCTCATAGATTCCATATAACTCAATATATGAAGTATATGTTTAAATTTATTTTTTCAAATCCATGTTAAACTTTACAACTAAATACTATGTGAACCATTCTATTATGGTTGATGCACTTCAAGTATGTTATGTTTATGCTACTAATTTTTCAAAGAGATATGTATGAAACATTCTGTTATATATGTTTATGCTTATAATTTTGGATATAGTTTTCCATGGGTAAGAAATAAACTTGTTGTGTAGACTTATTTTTTGGAGTGATATTTGTGATGTATTTTACATATCATTTGGTGTTCATGTATTCCATATCCTATACCATGCTCCAAAATTTTAATGACAAGGAACTTAATACAAATAGCTAAGTATTCAAAGAGGTAGACACAATTTTTCATAGATGCCATATAGTTCAATATATGTAAACTTTTAAATTTGATTCATACATGCTCAAATTACGTTATTTGAAATCCCTATTAAATTGTGAACATAATTGATATGTGGACCATTTTATGATGATTGATACACTTGAATCATGTTATGTTTATGAAAAATTATAGTATGGTAGATGCATTTCAAGAATTTTATTCTTATGCTCTTAAATTTAAATATAGTTGTCAATGGGTAAGATATATGTATGAGCCATTCCATTAGATATGTTTATGATCATAATTTTAGATATATTTTTCCATGGATAAGAAATAACCTTGTTTTGTAGACTCATTTTTTGGAGTGATATTCATGATGTATTTCACATATCATTTGTTGTTCATAAATGTCTTATTTTATACTATGTTCCAAATTTTTGATGATGACAAACTTCAAACTCTATAATTGAATATATTTAAGGGTGTTTATTGATAAGTTTTTTGTTTTAGAGAAAGTGCATTCATGTTTTCCATGAGAAAGATATATCCTTGTTGTGCATGAATATTTTTATACTATACTAGGTTTTATAGACATTTTTTTTTTGTAATTTATATGCCGCATCTAAATTTTGATGAGTTATATTATAGGTTTATCAAATTGATAATAATTTTAACATACTTTTAAGACATCTACCATAGGCATATAAACATCTCATAACTATCTCATACCATTTCTAGTAGTATAATTTTTACATTTATGATTTTATAAATTCTTATTTTTTCTATATTTATGATGGATGACCCAGAAGGAAATGATGTGTTGCAATAAATATTTATTGAGTTAGAGCTCACCATATGAAATTTTATATATTACCCATGTATGGGATTTTTTCTAAATTTTTTTATTCAAGTTCTTGTTTACTAATGAATTGTTATATGAAATGTTTTTTGAGAAAGAAATTAGTAGCTATTCATAATGCATGAATGCCCTGAGTATATATGTTTATCTCAAGTTGGAAAAATTACTAAGAAGGTTTTAGATGGTGCATCCAATAGTCGGGGTGGGATTGAAAATAGGTTAATACATGTTATTTTATTTATTTTATCTCTCTCTTATCCATGGTAAATGTTACTAAGTTCATTTGTTTTGAAAATAATATACATTTAACCACTTAGGATCCATTGTTTATTTTTTCACATATAGAAAATAGTAATGGTTACTTACATTGATTTTTTTAAGATAAAAAACATTTTACATTACATTCATTCATTTTCCAATGCCCTAAAATGAAATATTAATGTTTGTTTGATAATTTTCCAAAAGAGGGTGGCAGGGGAAGAGTTAATACATGTATTTTTAATTATGATCCATATATTGACTTTGTTAAATGTAATATTCTTTATACTTTTCTAAAATATTTAACATTTTACCACTTCACATCCATTTTATGCTTTTATATGTACATTTATATATTTTTACAGGAGGTAGAGTAGAACAAGGGTGATGAAGGTGGGCACAACCCATGTGATAAGTTTGTCCCCACAAAAGTAATATTTGGCTCTATTTATTCTTTATTTCATCTTCATGCACATATAAATTTTTTATTTTATATATTTTTGGATTGACATGTATATATTTACCATTGTGGCAGGATGAGGTGGAGCTAAACAAGGTTGAGGAGGATGTTAGTGACACTCATGATGATGTTGATTAGAATTTGGATAAAGAATATGATAGTGATTAGATTCTATACACCTCAAAATCTGATCATACAGAAGATGAACTAAAGCATGTAATCACACTTTCTTATTTTTAGGAAGATTATGTATTCTTATTAATTTAATCATTTTTTAAGGATTTTAACCTTATGATTATTTCTTGAATGAAAATTTACAGGTGAGTAAATTCTTTTGACATGATTATTACTAAGTGGGATTTTCAATATTGTTTACTACACCCATGAAATAATTTTTTTATGAGGGTGGCCATCCATTTCAGTAAGTGGATAGACTCACCACTCATAGGCATAAGATTCATGGTAGGCAATATCTTCCAAGGAGGCCTCTAAGTCATGAAAGTAGTGGAAAATGAAATCCAAGGGGAAATACATATTTACTAAACAAGAAAATGTAGGTCAATAGACTGACTGATAAAAAATTAAAGCCTTGACAAGAGTCATAGAATATAAATATCATGGATGGGTAAAGATAATGTCGTCCAAGTATCTAATATGAGTGAGATAGCCTTAAAGACTATCAATGACCAAATGAGTGCATATGATTCAATTAAAAACATTGAATGGAGAAGGAAAGTGTCACTAAGGTAGAGAAACATTTTTATAGAAAAGGAGAAAGAAATAATAAGGGTGGAGTAATGGAATGGTTTAGGTAATTTTAAATTCTAGGTGAGATGAAATGTATTGAATGTTTCACATGCTTGAAAATCTTATGTCATTTTAAATTTATGAATATATTTTTTTGCTTTCCACAATAACAATCATAATAAATTGATAGACACGACCCTAAAACACATTCTAGTGATGATGGTGGTATTATATTTTTTATACACATAATACTTTTTACTTTTATCACTCACTGATGCTTTCTCTCTTGTAACAAAACCTAACAAGTCTCAATCTTTACCTTGGCTAATGGTGATTTTCAATAGGTTGTTTCGGTTTTAAGGATCATAATGGTTGAAATTAGATCTAGGATAAACAAATTATTCTATTTGTATCCAATATTCCATAATACAAGATATTTTTATCCAAGACAAGATCTAAGTAATGGCTTCTCTAAATGTAGATTAAAGTAGAATTATGAATAATAATAGTGTGAAATTATAGTGAAACTAACATGAACTAACCATTAATTTTTATCTTTTGATAAATTATATTGGTGTATGTCGATACAATTTTATTTCTCTATGTTTTTAGCATATTACATCAATGAAAGTCGATCTAGTCTAGCTTCTATGTACTTTTAGGAAAAAATACATTGACATGGGAAGATAACATTTTAATTCTTTGTGTTTTTTTAAAATGATGCATTAACATAGGTCAATCTAGTTTAATTTTATACATTTATTTGTCACCAAACTATATTATCCAAGCATGGTCTATTTTTATTTCTCTGATTTATTTTTCTACAAACTGCATCAACCCAAGTCGATCCAGTCTAGTTGTTCTGTGTTTTTTAGGAAATCACATTGATGCATGTTGATACAATTTTAAATCTATGTTTTTTATCAAGCCACATCGATACAATTTGATACATTATTACATTCATATCTAAATTATTTTTATAAATCATTTAACTGTATTAGCCAAGCCTGATGTAGTTTTATTTACCACATTATTTTATGCCCAACTTTATTAACCCTACCTGATGTAGTTTATTTTTCTAGTCAATTTTATTAAGTAAATTGATTTATTTATGTATATAATTTTTTAATTCTATCAAAATTTTATTAACTCATAAAACTATATGTATCCTTGCTAATATAGTTATAAAATAATTTTTAATCCTTACCAAACTATATTGACCTGGACGATATAGTTATAGACTCACTTTTTTCCCTATAAAATTATATCAACCTTGGCCGATATAGTTTTGTGTTTGCATCTTCCTATCAAATTATATTGAATCTAGAAGTTATAGTTTTGTGTTTAAATTTTTGTGACAAATTATATTAACCTTATCTGATTTAGTTTATTATTCTTATTTGTAGCTAGTTTTTACATTGACTATGTCAACCACCACTGACATAGTTTTGTATTATTTAATCAACTGCATTGGCCTATGTTGCTATAGTTCTACGTGTTTTCATTATCATCATAATAAAGGAAAAATAAACTTATTTTTCATTAATTAATCAATTATTTCCTTTAAATCTTGTTGCCTATTTATTTCCATTCATTAAAAGATGAAAATTAATTTTTGACATTGATTTTCAATGTTATTTTCTCTTTGTTTGGATTTAACTTTAAAATGTGTTTCAAAATTTTTTAAACTAGTTAGATACTATCGTAAAGGGCTATATGGTGTTCTATTTACAATCCTTATCTACTATTTATAGACATCCTATCATGTGGGGCTTGCCTCAATAATCATAGACATAGTACAAAGCTAAACACAAACTTTAAATTCCACTTACCTCATAGTATATCATAAACACCTAAGATTCACTTCTTATTGAAATCTAGGAATCCATCCAACCATATGATTTTATAGTGCACTAATTAACTATTAGAGCTAAGAAGTTACTCTTGGCTTACCCTTAAAATTGAGTTTAATGGGCTATGGTACTGGTACTTACTTCATAGTAAGTGAATTGAAATATCGATACAAAACTATACAATTAATAAAAAATTATCTTTGAGAGATTAGAAATTAGTAACATCCTTTTAGTACATCTACTAGATCTTCATTTTGGATAAATAGTTAGTAAAAATAGTCAAATTTATAATTTATTGATTTTTATTGTAATATGTATTGTAAATTTTATCGACCAATGTTGATATAGTTATTTTTTATGTTTTACAACTACATCGACCATCACTGATATAGTTATTTTTTTGTGAATATACTACATCAATTAGGTTTGATATAGTCTACTAAGTATATTTATCTTTTACCTCTATTTATCAAACTATCACCCATGAACCATATAATTTAATCATAACAGTGTTAATTTTTCCCCATATCTAACTATATTAACTATGTTTGATATATTTTTATCTTTACCTTTTAGTCTATGTAACTACATCGACCATGGCTAATACAATACATTTTATGATCATTATTTTTTATTATCTATTACCATCTACATCAAATAGAATCGATATAATCTTATCTCTACCTTTAAGTATATATACCTACATTGACCACAATCGATATAGTACATTTTTTACCAGTGTTTATATTTGTCTTTTACCAACTACATCAATCAAAATTGATATAGTTTTATCTCAGCCTTTCAATTTGTGTAACTACATCAACCATGGTCAGTTTATTAGGATCAATTCTTTCTTCATCAAATTTTTGAGTCATCTATCATCATGATGTCACCTCTTATAATATTGTTTTTGATCCTGAACCCATTCAAATCCTGAATGGGTTTTTATTTTATTGTTGCCTTGTCCACCATGGAAGTCAATTCTTCATGGCTTAGTTTTTCCCAAAATCATTCTAAATCGTCTCAACCCTAATATTAATCTTCCTCATAACATATAGTAGATCCATAAAATAATCAAATATAAATTCATAATCACTTAAATTATACACCTTATAAAACTATAATTCATAAACTCATCAACAAATCTACATCTACAGTTGGAACCTCACATTATGTTCCACCTATTACAACCAATGTTCACAATCATCTAGTTACACCCATAATAAGAAAACCTAGAATTATCACTTCATAAAGTCGCATGGTTGAAATTAATCAAACTAATGATATAGATGATAGCAAATTCTTTTATAACATTAATTATAATACCATCTACACTCCTAACAAGAAATGTGGCTTTAAAAATATTTCTTCTTCTCCTACCACATTAGGGAAAATAACACTAATGTTAGTAATATTTCTCCCAATACCAATTTTTGAAATACCCCTTATAATATCTCTAATCATAACACACCTATTTATACTACTCATATCCTTACTCAAATGGCTCAAAAAATGAAAATTATGTAAGCTTATACTATCTCCCAAATACTCCAAAGGCAAAACAAAATTTGAAAATGGAGGTTCAACCTCAAGTCATCATGACTCAACCAAATGAGAGGTTAGTTTCACCTCTACTTAGATATTCCAATGGGAATATCATCCCTAAAAATCCTTTTCATAAAATAATTCTTCAGTGTCTTCATAATTATACTTTAACTCCTTCCATTGTGTCTATAGAAATTAGAAACATCTCTCCAACTATCACATATGATGGTACTAAATATCCTACTATCTTTCTAAAAATATTGGAAATATCTATAAAATAATGGGTCCAAAATAACACCTTTCGTACCACCAATATCATATACAAAACCTTTATTGTTGATGCCCTTGAATTATACAATCAACTTCTTAGATATTCTAATACACAACTAGAGGATTTAATCAATTTTATAGTGAAGGAATTCTAACATAATGATCTTCCTAAAAATTACCTTTGCTATTTCATCAATGATAATAAACTTCCTCATGAATCTAATCACACTTTCATAAAAATATGTATGTCTCTAGCTCACAAAATAGATTAGAACATGAGTGATGATAATATTTTCAAACTCTTTGTTACATATCTCAAATCCCCTATTCAATATAAATTTATTGTTAGGAATGGTAAAAGTATTCCATGAATCTAAGATATGAAGGGTTCAAAAAAAAGATCACACATGTAACTAAAAACAAATGGAATGCAACACAAACCAAACCATATGATTATTGAGGATATGAGATAATGAGATGCTTGTATAATTGGTAAGCACTTGCTTATATAGGCAAGGAGAACTACTAAACTAGCTAAACTAACAAATGTGGGATAAACCAAAACCCATTACAAGACAAAATAACTAACTAATACACTAATAAACATGATAAAAACCATGAAATATATATTCTAACACCACCACCCTCAAGTGAAGCTAGGGGTTAACAAAAGTCAAAATATAAATAGTGGCATATCCATAGAATAGGTCCCAGTAACTAGGCCTGATAAGGTACTCATGTATAATATGTATCCATGAAATGAAGAAGGAATATGTCCTCATGAACACCTCCCAAGGATAAATTCTAAAACCCCAATCATGCCATGCAAATCAAGGAAATATTAGTGTAGGTTTTTATTTTTCCCTATTTATTAATTAGAGAAATTGTATTTCTTGTGCATACATGGAGTTTTCCTACATTTGTGGGATAGGCTAGCTTATGTGGAGGTGTGTGTCATAGGTGTCATAAGAATGTCATAAGTAACTCCCTTGATGGGAGTTACTTCTCTATTCTTAGCACCTTGTCACCACCTTTCATGGAGGAGTTACTATCTATTCTTGGGGTGCCTTGTCCACATTTTGTGGAAGAGTTACTTACATACTCTCCTATTTGTAGTCCTCACTTTGGCCATCTCATGTTAATTCAGATTTGGTTTTCTCCATTTTGTCTTGTGCAATTTATCTTGTATTATTTTCAAATTGCTTTAGCATCTATGTGGTGTGCACTTCCTTCAACTTGTGTGATCACGTCTCCATTGCACTTGCATTATCTGAATTCTGGAAACAACTCTGATATGGTATCAGAGCAAACCTGGTAATCTTGTGTGTGATTATGCTTTTAGCTTATTTTGAAATCAAGATGAGTGGAGTCCTCTTTATTTTTTTATTCTAGATTTGGTCTAAAATAAAATAAAAATTGTCTATATCATTTCTGGTTAGTTTCCTTGGGATCCTTGCATTTGGGTGTCTTGGCAAAATACCACTACCAGACAAGCTATTTGTAGCTAAATATGCAGGTTGATGCACTCAAGTGCCATTGTTGAGTAGAGAGAAAGGAGGTAAGTGCCAAACTTCTACTATTATCCTTGACTTCTATGCCTAGCTTCTGGTCTGCACCCTCTAACAAAAGTTCTAGCCAAGCCTTTAGCTATACGGTATCCTTTCCTACTAGCCAACCTAGCCGTACGACCCAGTTCTTTTTTTTCAAAACTGCACCTTTTTTGGATGCCACCTGCTATTTGGTTTGCTGTTTAGAAATCAGCTTTTGCACTTCTTTTTTGGTGAAGTCTTCTACCATGCCTCAGATAGGCCGTACGGTCTAGCACAGGTTTGCTACTTCCATTTTGTCTTTTCTGCAAATTTGGACTGTGTTTTGTTCTTTGACACCCCTTCCTACTTGGCATCCCTTGTGGACCTTTAAACACTTTGCCATTCTATCCATTCTGTCCTTAACTAAAAAAATTTAGTGAAAATTGACTTGTAAAAAATAAAAATCAGTCAATTTGACTGAGTATTAAGGTTTTTAGACAGTTTGGTAATTTTGGGGGTTTGAATTTTAACTTGTATCTTCGACCTATGAAGACGAAGGGTGAGGCCCAGATTGGCGGGAGGCCAATTCCCCCTCACATAAACCTCTTTTGGAATCCTTGTTCTGTACCAAATCCAATAAGTGGTTGGAAGGCCACTTTCTCTCCCATAACAGGCATTTTTTTAATTTTTTAGTGTTTTTTTTTGCAAAAACACTAGTTTATGGGAAAATTGTACCTTTAATATCTTGCAAATGGTAGCTTAGTTTTGTGTGCCATTTTTTTCAAAAGTGTTTGTAATTCAATTTTCCATAGCTTAGGCTTGTTATTTGTCAAAAATAAACTAGTTTATAAAGTGCCAAAAATTTGGGTCTCTCGGGACGCATTTTCGGCTGAGTCCGATGTCCTATTTGCTTTAGTCTTGAATTGATTACTCTAAGACGCATTTTCGACTGATTCTAACGTCTTTTGAGCATGCACTTGCATATTTTATGGGGCTCAATATTTTTTAGGGGTGTGATTGCTTTTCACAACTTGCAGATCTTTGCTTTCATTCTCCTTTTTGCATAATTTCACAACTTGCAATCAACACAACCTCACCTAAATTCAGCTAAAAAATGGATTCTTTTCAACTTAAACCCCTAACACCCTTTAAATATCATGAATGGAAGGTTAAAATGTCAATCATTCTTAGAATCAAAGGGTTGTATAGGATCACCATGGGTACTAAAGTCGAACCCAACACTGATGCTGAAAAGGTCAAGTGGTACAACCGTAGTGATGAAGCCTATGGATTACTGAGCTTTGTCTATGTCTCCAGAACTTCTCTTCCATTTAGAATCCTCCCAGACTCATAATGACATATGGGACACCGTAGAAAATTTATTTAGGAAGCTTGATGAGATGAGAGGTCATGAGCTCGAAAATGAACTCATAAGTCTAAGTCCTAGCAACTTTGACACCCTACAAGACTTCTTCACTAAGTTTAAGGCCCTTAGATTGAAATTGAAAGAATGTGGGATAGAGAAGAAAGATGATCACTCATACTTTCTATTCTCACAAATTTAGGTCCAAGTTATTCAGTCTTTGTCTCCACTTTCCATGCCACAAAAAGTGCCCTTGGCACTACATGGAAAATGCCTTCTTTGGATTCATTCATTGCCGACTTGACTAGGGAGCAAGATAAGCTAATTCAAATGGGCACAATGAAGTCTACTCAACCCCAAGCTTTGATAGCTAGAAATGGTAAGGACAAGACTTCAACAAAGGAGAAGAAGAAAAACAACAATGATCAGGAGAAGAAGAAAGAAAACACCAATCCTGCCAAAAACAACACTGAGACTTCCTCTTCCAATGCTAAAAATAAGAAGGAAAAGGTTAAGTGTGTCTATTTTAAAAAGATAGGGCATGATGAACACAAATGCATGAAGAAACAAATAGATCACCTAACTCATCTTCTAGAGAAGAAAAACATAGGTGTTCATGAGTCCATCAAGCAAAATTCATCTACCCAAGATTCTACCAAGGCAAAAGGAAAGGGTAAGGAGAAAGAAAAGGGCAAGGCTCTTGTAGCTACAATAGCTTCTACATCTTCATGGGTCATAGAATCGGGTGCTTCTCACCACATGGGCTCTTCACTAGTCGAGTTTTCATCTTTAGAGCCTTATAGCATGACTTCAATTAGTTTGGGTGATGACACATCAATTTTTGTTGTAGGGAGAGGGTCAGTTGAAATGGAAGGATGAACATTCAATAATGTTCTAAGTGTTCCTTCTATTTCAACCAATATCCTATCAATGTACCAAATCACTCACATTGGTTAGGGCATGAGAGTTGAGTTTACACTAGATTTAGTGGCTATCAGGGAGTTGCATAGTGATACTACAGTGGCAGTGGGTAGGGCAGATCACCAAGCTAGGTTATACACCTCACATTTTGCATTAGATTCTTCTTTAATAGCATTGCTGACTCATTCAGATGAAGTTAGCAAATTGTGGCATGAGTGGTTTGGCCATCTTAACTACCGCTACCTTGAGCAACTTTGCAAAAATGACATGGTCATTGGCTTGCCTCATGTCCAATTCTCAAAAGGACTTTGCGAGGGGTGTTCACTTGGGAAGCATCCTAAAGCAAAATTTGACAAAGGCAAAGCTTGGAGGGCTTCAAAACCTTTGGAGTTAGTCCACAGTGATGTATCGGGACCCTTTCCCAAACCATCTTTCACAAGGGCCAATTACATCCTCACTTTCATTGATGATTTCTCTAGGTACACTTAGATATATTTTCTCAAACAAAAGTCTGAAGTGTTTAAAATTTTTCTAGACTTTAAGGCTCTTGTTGAGAAATAGAGTGAGAAATCTATCAAGGTTCTTCAAACTAATAATGGAGGAGAGTATGTCAGCATCAAGTTTGAGCAATTTTGCACCATAGAGGGGATTGATTTGTAGTGCACAGTCACTTATAGTCCTTCACAGAATGTGGTTGCAGAATGCAAGAATAGGTTCTTGAAAGAGATGGGTAGCTATATCATTCACTCCAAATCCTTAGCACCATAGTACTGGGCCAAAGCCATCAATTATGCTTGCTACATTCAAAATAGGGTTCTTCACAAAGCTTTGAAAGGGATAACACCCTTTGAAGCTTGGCATAAAAGGAAACCTAATGTTGAGCACCTTAGAGTTTTTGGATCCCCAGCCATGGCCCACATTCTAAAGAAGAATTGCAAAGCTATAGAATGTCAGTCCAAGCCTTGCATCTTTGTAGGATATCTAGATGGTATTAAGAGATATCACCTTCTAGATCTGTCACTCATGAGTTGTTCATCGAGAGAAGTGTCCATTTTTAGGAGAGTCCTAGAGACTCAACACTTGACACTTCTTCTCCCTCATCGGATCTACTTCTTCATGATGATTCCTCATCAAATTTAGATCAGCCACAATAGGTTCTCAAGCTAGAGACATCTTCTTCGAGTTCAGACAGTGAGGACAGTGATGCAGAGTCATCCACCTCTAGTCAGTCAAAGGATGAGGAGTTAGCACCTAACTCACCCACTTTTGGACCACTTTGGGCCAGACAGACACTTGAGAGTGCTGGCACTTGGGCAGGATATCCTATAGATAATAGATGTACTAGGGGATTTTCAGAGAGATCCACATTTCATCTTTACTTTAGTTTCAGATCCACAAACTTTTTGAGAGGCATTGGGGGTACCTGAGTGGGATAGTGCTATGGAGGAAGAATATTATTCCTTAATAAATAAGCACAATTGGGACTTGACTTCACTTCCTAAGGGAAGAAAGATGGTTCGATGTAGGTGGATATATCAGACCAAGTTTGCAGCAGATGGGTTGGTTGATAAGTATAAGGTGTGATTGATCACCAAGGGTTTCTCACAGGTGGTAGGCATTGACTACTCAGGGACCTTTGCACCCTTTGAAAAGATGACTTCTATCCAACTCACCTTGGCTATTGCCGCAACACATGGTTGGGATGTGCATCAGATGGATGTCAAGAGTTCCTTTCTTCACAGAGACCTAGAGGAGGAGATCTACATGGAGAAACTACCAAGATTTGTTCAGGATTATTCCTTAGTATGCAGACTTAAGAAATCTATCTATGTCCTCAAACAGGCCCCTCAGGCTTGGTATGCCAAAATGGATTCCTTCCTTCTCACAACGGGTTTCACTAGGTGCCATTCTGATCCTAATGTCTACTTCTTGCAGCAAGATGATTCACTCTTGATTTTGGTTCTATATGTTGATGACCTTTTGATCACCAAGAGTTCTTCATTGGCTATTATAGTAGTGAAGGCATCTCTTCAGGATAGATTTGACATGACAGACTTGGGTTTGTTGCACTACTTCCTTGGCAATGATATCTCACAATTAGATTTAGGGATTTATCTTGCACAACCTAAGGATGCTCTTGACTTATTGGCTCGATTTCACATGGCTAATTTCAAGCCATCTCTGACTCCCTTTCTATCAGGAGTCAAGCTTGAGGCTGATTGTTCTTCACCATTGGTTAATGCCACTCGGTATTGATAACTTGTTGGTAGTCTCATCTACTTGACTCACACTAGGCCTGACATATCATATATAGTGGGACTTGTCCCCAGATTCATGCAGGAACCTCATGAGCTACATTGGAAAGTAGCTAAGAGGATCTTGCATTACATACAAGGTTCACATAGATATAGGATTCATTACAAATTTGGCATAGAGGTTGACTTGGTTGAATATACAAATTCAAACTGGGCTAGTGATTCACAAACTCACAAGTCCACTTCTAGTTATAGTTTCTCTCTAGGTTCAAGTCCTATCAGTTGATATAGCAAGAAGAAAAATGCTATTTCTATATCATCCACAGAGGCATAGTACAAGGGAGCTATTAATGTAGCTACTAAGGCTATTTGGCTTTAGGGGATACTTTTTGAGTTTGGCATTCCTATCAGGCATCCCACCATCATTTATTGTGACAACTAGAGTACCATTTAGATTTTTAAGAATCTATTTCAGCACCAGTGGACCAAGCACATAGAGATTCACATGCATTTCATTCAGGAGCTCATTCATAGTCAGGTCATTGACTTGATATTTTTCCAGTCTTTGGAGTAGGTTGCAAACATCTTCACCAAACCTTTTAGTGAGAGAAATTCATTCATCTACGAGCTCTTCTTGGGGTATGTTCTTCATCTATAGTAGCATCATCTTTAGGGGGGGCCTTCTAGCGTCTTCTTCTCTTCTATGTCTCTCTTTTGTGGGGGGAGTTTTTTCCTACAGGTTTTCTATTTTTCTCTATCTTATGGGAGATTGCATTTGTACATGGGTACCTCATCATGCCTAGTTGTCGAGACCCATTTTATATTTCCACACTGCCCACCTAAGTTGTGCTTATGGGGGGGTATTAGTGTAGGTTTTTATTTTTCCCTATTTATTAATTAGGGAAATTGTATTTCTTGTGCATACATGGAGTTTTCCTACATTTGTGGGATAGGCTAGCTTATGTGGAGGTGTGTGTCATAGATGTGTCATAGGTGTCATAAGAATTTCATAAGTAACTCCCTTGATGGGAGTTACTTCTCTATTCTTATCACCTTGTCACCACCTTTCATGGAGGAGTTACTGTCTATTCTTGGGGTGCCTTGTCCACCTTTTATGGAGGAATTACTTATGTACTCTCCTATTTTTAGTCCTCACTTTGGCCATCTCATGTTAATTCAAATTTGGTTTTTTCCATTTTGTCTTGTGTAATTTATCTTCTTGTGTTATTTTCAAATTGCTTTAGCATCTATGTGGTGTGCACTTGCTTCAACTTGTGTGATCACATCTCCATTGCACTTGCATTATCCGGATTCTGGCAACAACTCCGATAGGAAATGAGGTGATGCAAAAGGCTTCATGAAGATGTTTGTAACCTATTGCTAAATCAAAAAATAATCCAAGTTAATAATGTCATCCTAAATGTGCTAACAAATGAAATGTATATATACTTCAATGTGCTTGGTCTATTGATGCTTAACTAGGTTATGATATATATGAATTATACTCTAGTTATCACACTAAAGTGCAATGGGTGAATCCTACATAAATCCAAACTCTGTCAATAACTAATGAAGACATAGAACCTAATGGATTGATGTAACTTCTACCCTGTACTTAGCCTTTGTAGATGAAAGTGCAATAGCTTGTTACTTCTTACATGACCAAATAATAGGTTAAGAACCAAGATAAAATATATATCCATAAGTGGAATGTTTATCATTAAGAGAACCTACTCAATTTTAGTCATTGTATCCAATAAACTGAGTAAAAAATTGGTGTAGTGTAATCTAAAATGAGTAGTGCCTCGTAGATATCTCAAAATCCTCTTGGAAACCTTTCAATGTTTGTCATGAATGTCATGTGGAAACCTAGATACAAGCCCAACTATAAATGAAATGTTGGGGCAAGTATGGGTCAAATACATAAGACTCCTTACCATTTGCCTATACAATGTAGGATCACAAATTGGAGTAGTACAAGAGGCAATGATAGTCACTCTAGAGTAAAACGGAAAAGGACTTGGCTTGTAATTAGCCATGCCAAAATATTGAAGTACATAAAGTGTGTACTTATGGTGACTCAAATAGATACTTGTATTTGATTTTGAAATATGTAAACTAAGGAAGAAATGCAGAATGCTAAGATATATCATTTTGAACTATGCTAAAAGTACATATTGAATAGTCTAAATCTAAGATGATTAGCTACCTATGAGAATTAGATCATCAACATAGAATACTAGAATAATAATGTCCTCTGCAATATGTTGAATTTACACTATGGGATAAGAGTACTAGCGAACAAAGCTATTGGAGATAAGAAATGAATCCATCTTCTCATACCAATATTGAGGGGCCTCTTTGAGACCATAAAGAGACATCCTAAGTTGATAAACAAGGGAAGAATCATTAACAAAACTAGTATGCTTATCCATATATATTTCTTCATGCAAGTCTTCATATAAGAGATCACTCTTAACATCCATCCAATATATTGGCTAACCTTGTGATGTAGCAAGAGAAAGTACAAGGTGAACATAATACATTTTATCAATGAGTACACAAGTCTCATAATAGTCAATATATTTAACTTATGAGAATCCCCTTGCAAAAATACATGCCTTATACTTGTCAATGGATGGATCAGATGCATACTTGGTGTGGTAAATCTATTTGTACCTAACCAAATTTTTTCCCTTAGGAAGAGTGATTGATTCCCAAGTGTGATTATTCATAAATTAATAATAATAATCTATCATCACATCATCCCACTCCTATATCCCATGCATCTATATAAAAATTATGTATCCCTAGAGAATGCCTAACACAAAAGTCTAGTACCTATAGAATGTGCATGATGATGTCGAGTAGGTAGAAGATCTTGTATAAATAGTGTTTCTTCATCAATTATAGTAAGATACCACTTATAAATAGTGTTAACATTAGTGTGAACAAGATCCTCATCCTTTATAACCTCCTTAAGAATCTCTTAAACTGGATCCTTAAAGAATGAATCTTTGAGAGGAGGTGAATCATGGAAAGAATAAGAAGGCATGAAAGAAGATGAAGAGTCATGAGATGTGAAATGCTCATCAAATTGTACATGTGTTTGAAAATGAATATCATAAGTATCTGGGTCTAAAATATGATAAGCTCTCATGTCCTCGTAATAACCTATAAAGACAAAAGGTTTATTGTTCTTATCCAATGCTTTCCTTTTATTCTATGGTTAAAATGCCTAATCAAGGCTCCTAAATAATTATAAAAATGAGACATTAGGCTAGGATCTAGACCAAGCCTCCTTTGGATTCATATGCTTAAGTGGTCTATGTGGTGTATAGTTCTAAATGTAGTTTGCATAATTTACTACCATTACCCAATATATAAGAGGTAAATCTCATGAATACATCATGCAGTTAACCATAACCTTCAGAGTTCAGTTCTTCCTCTCTTCTATGTCATTATAATATGGAGTATGTGAAATAGAATGTTGTTAAACAATACCATGGGCCATTAAAAAATTATTAAACTCTCAACTAAAGTACTCCCCCCATTATTTGTACAAAGCTTCTTGATATAACTCGATGACTATTTCTTGACAAAAGCCTTGAAGACTTTGAAGTGAGAAAAGACATCACTCTTATAATTGAGGAAATAAACACAAGAATGCCTTAAGAAATTATTAATGAAGGTAAGTGCATATTTAGTTTCATTAAAAGAAAGAGTAGAAAAGACCATCAAATCACTATGCACAAGCTCAAGTGGTGGAGAAACTCTCATCGACATGCCCTTAGGAAATAAATCCTGATGTTGTTTCCCTAAATCATAATCGAGGTAGACTCCATAAAGATAGAAAACTCTAAGAAGACCCCCTACCAGATTATGAATGCTTAACTACTTCAAATATCTGTGTTTTGGGGTGTCCAAATCTCTCATGCCAAAGCCAACTGTCAAAATTTGCATGATAAATTAAACATATCCTTAAAGGAGGAGTATCATCAAAACCCTAAAAATAGTAAAGTAGGGAACTATGATCAATAATACCATATGCAATGAGTGTGCTTGGATCTAAAAAATCTTGAACTTCATCACCCTATGGTGTGAAAGTTATTGTCTTGCCTTGATCAGAATGGAAAATTTGATACACTAAAACTAGATTGGTGGTGATGTCTAGAACATATAATTCATCATTGATGAGGCCACCATCTAGCTATATGTCACCCTTACCCTTAATAAAAATGAAAGAAGAATCTGCAACCTCAATGTTGGAAGTGAAACTTAGACCAAGAGATACAAATGACTCCTTGGTATAAGTCATATGGTGTGAAGTAAAAAAATATACAACCCAACTATCTAAAATAGGTAACTATGATTTCCTAGCAACATTATGTGCTTTCCCATGCTCATGAGATGGAGAAGGAGTGGAGATAGAGATATTGTGTTTCCTAATGGCATCCTCTAAGGCTTTAATTCTCTTAAAATACCTATACTCTTCATGACAATTCCTCCCACAATAAGAGCAAGATAGGTTAGTCTTACTCTTGGATTTGGAACATGGTTTAGGTTTATATGTAGAAGAGTTGGTGGGCTTAGGTTAATTTTGAGGTGGAGGAGGAGTGTTTTTCTTCTTACCCTTAGATTTTCCCTTAGACTTAAGATGTGAGGCCACTAATGCTTTTTGAGAGGTGGAAGACTCAAGGTGAGATAATTTGGATTCCTCCCTAGTGAGTCTCTTACAAAAAAAATCTTAATCTAGAATTTTGAATGTGATACCTAATGCATCTATACTAGAGAAAAAGGTAGAATCAAATATTTAGAATGGGCCACTCAACTTGGACAAGATTAAGTACACACACTCTTCATCCTTTTTATCTTGTTCACTCCCCTTAAACTATTTAAATAAATGTTTAAACTTAGTGAGGTAGTCTAAAATGGAAGAAAATTCATCTATATTAAGTGAATTAATCTCCACTTCAAACTTCATGGCTCATAAGTGGTCTTCTTTCTTGAATAAACCTTGTAGCTTAGTCCAAAATTTAAATAGAAAATCACACCCATCAAAATGAAACAAAATATTGTCACTCACATAACTCTCAATCAAGCCCATACACTCTTAAAACCTACATTGGTCTTGAAAATTTTCAAATTTACGTGTGAAATATGATTGTGTTTCACTCATTAGGGACCATAATCCTTTATGCTTAATGATTATCTCTATTCTAGGTCTTCATGTGTGGTTATTATATGTAGTCAAAGTCTCATAATGAT
Source organism: Torreya grandis (assembly GCA_037957365.1). Lineage (NCBI taxonomy): Eukaryota > Viridiplantae > Streptophyta > Pinopsida > Cupressales > Taxaceae > Torreya > Torreya grandis. The sequence goes on from JARHVA010002654.1 coordinate 1,828,157, forward strand.
CAATACTAGATGTATAAGCCATGTTAACTAATCATTAAGAGTATAAAGAATGCAAAGGGTGCTAAAAATTGACACCAAGACAACCCCCCTAAAAGATGTATTATACGACCCCCCCTTCCCCCCCCCCCCCCCCCCCCCCACAATTTGGCACTTTATAAAAATAGTTCATTTTTACAATTTTATGACACCAATGGATAAATAATTGAAAAACATTCACTTTTGAAAAAAATGGAACTCAAATATGAGTTAAGGTTCAAAAGTTATAAGTGTTTTGATTTCTTGTAAAAATGGGTCAAAATAATTAAAAAACATTACAAACTAGAATTTTAGATCAAATCAATAATAAACATAGTCATCTAACCATTCATTGGAACCAAAATTTCTCCATGGACTTAAAAAATTAAACTAAAGGGAATAATAGTATTTCTAGTTACCTCGATATGTGTGTAGGTAAATTTGACTTCCTCTTTTAAGAAAAATACAACTATTAAGGCAAATAAAATGAGTGAACAATTGTGTAAAGAGAGGAAACAAGTGGATTTATAATTTTTTTCACCATACTGTGAAATAAAATGAGATGCCACCAAGAGATATATCACTATTGACACTTCTTTGATGATTAAGAGGATGGAAAAGTAGAGGAAAAACTCTAGTGTTATCAACAAGAGTGCAGGCCTAAAAATAAGATACCTAGCCAACACAAGATAATGTAATCCACTAATCACTCAGATCTAAGAAAGAATAATGGAGTGTAGGTCTGATCAAAGTGGAATTTTATAAAAATAAATTAATTTTAGCACAAGAAACTTAGGTTTGATCCTCCACAATGGAAAAAATGCACAGGTTGAAGAAAAATAAAACTCCACAGAGGATTCTTCTACATAGCACCATGTAGCTCAGATGTTTGATAACACCACACTTCTACTACTTACTCTCTAAGCAACTTGGTAAGGGACACATTAGATCTACTATGTAGTCTATATTAGAAAAACACAAAAAAGTTCAATGTTATGAGGAGAATTTGATGTTGCTGTATATCTAGTCTTTTGTTTTTCAATGCCAATGCTAGGGAAAAAAGGAGCGTAGGTCCAAGGTAAATAACAAAGCATAGTCCAAAAAATGTAGATGAAAAAAATAAGGGAATGATTCTCCTCAATAGTTCATAATCTATAAAAAAATATCATGCAATACTCTCAAACAAACTTTGCCTGACATCCCCAAAGTGCAATCCTTTAGCCATTTCAATGCTTACCTAAAAAGATTAAAAAAAATCCAACTTCAGCACCAAAATAAGATCTAAAATAAATATATCTCCTTGAAAAATATAATCTAATAATAAAGGTGGCACCAAGCTCCAATTCCACTCTCCATCTCAAAGTGTTGTCCAAGAGAAACAATGCCTTACAATGGTGCATATATGTGAAATTGATCATCAAAATAGATACTTGATCTCTATAACTCCACAAAAAAATATAATTGTATAAAAATTTAAAGCATAATGGGATGGTTAAAATTCCTTCAATGTTTTTTTTACCATATTAGGATTGGTAAAATCATTCCATGAAGCCATGATCTAAAGGGTTCACAATAAAAACATCACAAATGTAGCTGGATACAAATGTAATGGAACATAAAGTAAACCAAATGATTATTCAAAATATGAGATGCTTATACAATAGGTAATAAATTGCTTATATAGGTAAGGCAAAATACTAAAATAGCTAAACTAATAAATATGGGATAAATAAAAACCCACTACAAGATAAAATAACTAGCTAATACACTAGTAAGCATGAGAAAAAACATTAAATACATATTGTAATTGTTGTGATATTTTTTCCTAATAATTTAGAAGAGACCAAAGAAAAAACAAAAAGGCAAGACTTTATTATGAGTCAATCTGGATCATCTTATAAATAATCATAAATTAATGTCATTAAAACCAATTTATATTAAATTTAGCCTCCCCTATAGCCTAATGAGGGAGATTCAAAACCAAACAATAAAACTCATACCCATGCTCCCTTGAATCTCCACTAACTAAAGATAAATATGCTACCTTATAAATCTATTAGATTTAACTCCACCAAACCTCCTTAAAAAAGGGTTCAATCTTGATAATTTTTGTTGGTGGCATGTTAAGATAGGTCATTCTAATGATAATTTTCATGATATCGAATGATTGATTCTTATTTTCTTAGTCCACATTTCAATCTTGACATTCTTCTTTCGTACTATTTCTAACTTTCAAAAAAAATGAGAGAAATAATAAATGAGGAGTGTGTACCTAGTTAAACATTGCACTTATTGATGACTAGACAAAGTGAGAGCTACTTTTTGGTGTGGAAGGGCTACTTGCAATAAGACTTCACTAAACCAGCTTGTTTGTTAGATGAGTATGAAGGGTGGACTGCCTAGAAACACACTAGATCCAAGAAGAAAAATCTACCTTGGATGGCTATCAATCCATTCCCCTAATGACAAAAATGTTTTGAAAATATAAATTTAAAGATGATAAATTAATAAGAACATAAATTTTTATGCAAGAAATAAATAACATACCTATTCAAAAAAGTATGGCATATCAGGTCAATACCATCCACAAGTGGATCAAGGTCAGGTCTAGAGTATGTGAGTAGGGTTTGTAGACAGGTTAGAAATAGAGACAAGGTCTAATTGGGTGTGAATGGGAAGGAAATAACAATATTTTATTTTCCTTGACAGTGACCATCGGTGGTCAGGCTAACCAGTGATGGTTGTCCTGATTGGTGACGGTCAGGGAATTAATGATGGTTACAATAACCAATGATGATTGACTATGGAAAGTTGTAGGGAATTGAAATGGAGTTGGGAGTGGAGTGGAAAGTGGGAAAAAGGTTAAATATGGGTTTTGAAGGTAAATGATAATGTGTAGGTGATCTAATCGAGACAAAAAGATTTAGTGGAGAAAGGAAATGCTAAAAACAAGAGAAAAATACTTGTATGATGCAAAGTGGAAACCAATGACAAGTTAAATGAAATTGGATAGCATAATAGTACTCCAACCTTCAAAATTCATGTGAATAGAGTTTCATAATCTTGGATGCCTACACAAAGAAAATAAGAGATCCTAGATACAATTTTTAGGTCTTTTTCTCTTCCAAGAGCCCTCAATTTATAAGACAAAGTTGTTAAGCGAAGAGGAAGGAAGTTGCTAAGTTGGTCTAGGATAAAGATTCTAATTTGAAGATATGGTAAGATATAATGTTTTCATGTGAAAATTTCCATTTTACATATGCATGTCATGCCTACAACTGGTAGTTCTTATGTTTTAAGTCTAGAAGCCCAACCATCAATGGTCAGGCTCACCATCAACAGTTAGGCTAACCACCAATAGTTATACTCCTAAGTTTAAAAGGGTTAAAATGGGTCATAAGTTAATGTTTTAAAATATTTAAAAAAATTTCCTAGGTGCATTAATGAGTGTCAAAGTATAGAAAGGTGTTTTTAAGGGTGAGTTAATTAGGTGAATAGATAACTAAAGATCAAGAATGGGTCCAAGGTAGTTCAACATCAAAAATTTGTCAAGGGGATGTTTTCAAGTGTCTACATTTTCCCCCTTTTTGTTGTGTATCTTTAGGTAAATAAGATGTAGAACAAAAATGAGTTGTTGATTGATCTGATCAAGGTTTGATTTCCCCAAGTATGGGAGGAGGATAGTCCCCCTCAAACCAGGAGGTGATGAGGTAAACCTGAAATTAGGTCATGGTTTGATAGAAGGTAAAATGGAGGTCACAAGGGTGGTGATGAAAAGGTGTGGTTATTTGAAATGTAAATACATGTACAAAATGTGATGAAGTGTGAGAGTTAGAATTATGCTAAGACTTAAGTTTTCAATGTTGATAATAATAAGTTTGGGTTCAAGGATAAATGATAAGATAATCGGTCCCCAATGTTGTTCATAGTTGATAAGGTCACACATATCAAGTCTCCTAGATAAGGTAAGTGTTTTTTTAGGTATATAGGGTAAGAAGTGCTCCTGAGAAAAACACAAATGGTTGGGTTTCACACAATGTGGTGCGTAATGCAAAAGTTCAACATGGAAAAATTGGTTAAGGTGGTCATCATGATCAAAGCAAGGTCATCAAAAAGTATGTGAATAGTTAGATTCTAAAAAGGTTCCAACGTCAAGGTGGATGTGAGTAAATGGGTTGGGTGGTTGGTTGGGTAAGGAGTGACTAAGATAATTCCTAATGTGTTAGGCAAGAGGATGTTGCCTACATAGTCCCATAGACAATGGATCCAACATGAACTTCAAGCCTAGTGTATTTCTTACTAGTTAGGGAGAGGGTTACTCCCGAATAGGTCAAGGTGTGGAAAGAAATGGGTTGCTCTAATTTAGTGTACTATAAGGCTTGGTTTAAGAAGAAATGGTGAAAAAGGTTGTGGACACCGAACCATCAATGGTTATGTTAACTGTGGATGGTGAGGTTAACCATCACTGGTTATGTTAACCATCGATGGTGAGGTTAACCATTGTTGATTAGGTAATCATAAGTGGTTAACCCTAACCATTGATGGTTGGGTTAAAACACCCTAAAACCATGGTAAAAAGGCAAACAATCAACATTTTGTCCTCATTAAAAACTTAGCTATTTATTGGTTTATATTATCTGAGTATTTTTAATGAAGGCTACATATGATTGTGGAGGTTTGTTGAGGTGGAGAGATTAGAGTGGTGTTTGTTAGTGAGAAAGTGATATAGTAGAGCTGAGAGAGACACTAAAGATGTATGTGGTCAGGCTGCTAGACATGGACTAAGATGTCATCATTAGTCATGAAATGAGGCAGGGCCTAGTCTTGAACTAATTTTATAATAAGATATATAGAATGTGTGTTAATGCATATGAGTGGGAAATTATTTTGATAGAAGATACCCTAGGGTTTAGATGTTTTATGATAGGGTATGGGAATGTAGGTATAAGAATAGAGTGGTAAGGTGTAAAGAAGTGTGTATAGGTAATTTAGGAATGGTTGTAAGGGAGATATAGGGAAGATAGGGTGTTGTAGAGGAGGTTGGGGGATCGAGGCTCGCCATTGATGGTCACTAACAATGGTCGTCAATGGTTGACCTGATTAGTGATGGTTAACTCAAGGGATAAAAATGCCCCAAGGAGACTGTCGATGGTTGAGGGATCCATCGATGATCAATGAAGGGGGGGGGATTTTGGGTGAAAAGAGAGGGGTAAGAAGGGTGGAATGTAGTGGTTTGTATAGATTTTTTTAAAAGGTGGTTACTTTGTTTATAAGGGGGTGAGCATTTGGTTTGGGACTGATTAATAAATTGATTTGATATATTATATGTTTATGTTATGTTATAAAGGGTTTTAAATGGTGGTTCTATAGAGTTTTCTCTTGTGTGATTTTAAATAATGGTAGGGCATGTTTGTAAATAAGCTAGATAGTAGATTGTTAATAATAGTTAGCATTAGAGATTGGTCACTTTGTCAACAATGTAGATAGTGTGTTGATGATTGGGATAGAAAAATGGTTTGAGTGTTATGAGGTTCTATAGGTCAATAAGATGTAGAGAGTAGGTATTTTTTTTTGTTCAATGAAATAGTTGTCTAAGAAAGGATGTAGGGTAGAATAGGATGATCAATGGTTTTCAGGGATAAAATGTTGTTAGGGTATAGATTGGTATAGATGAGAGAGAAGAATAATGTGTTAAGGGTATGTAGGAAGTGTTGTATAGATAATTGGCACTCAGATAGAGTTGAGAGGTAGGTAAGTGTTAAAATAACCATTTAAAAAGAGATGAAGGGTAGGATTGAGGGGACAATAGTAATTACTACTGAGTAGGTGATAGGTGCATTAAATTTGTGAAGGGTTAAAATTGTTGTTTGTAATAGTGTGAGATAGGTGTAGGAAAGGGATAGATGAAATATTATTAATAGGTGTACTAGTGATTGATAGTAATCATATCTTGGGAAATTTAAATAGGGATAAGTTGTCACCTTATTCTGGATATGATTCTTTTATCGGCTCGAGAATAGATCCAACTACAGGATTGAGTGCCTACGGTTTTTGTGGAGGTATGAGATGTTATGTTTGTAGAGGATTAATGACATATGGAGGTAGTTGGTTTGGAGCAATGTACCATTAACAACATATTCCCAAAGATGTTTTAATGATAGTTTCCCTCATCGAGATATGGGACCTAATGACTAACACATTCGAGTTGTCGATTAGAGAGATGAGCATCTTGTTATAAGATGTGCATAAGATCACCTAATTACCCATCTGAGGGGATGTAATATATCATATAGAGAATGAGGAGATCGATGAGTGTATGGATATGCTAAATAGGGAGGACAAAGCACATACATAGTTCCATGTAGGTGAATTTAACATTAGGCCATTATACTAGTGTGCTAAGGGAGAGAGACACCTATTGATGATGATGCAACTAGTGGTGACTTGTTATGGTCTATCAGATTCAGTTAGAGGGATGTTCCCTTATGTTCTACTAGGGGTAATTATGGAGTTAGTGCTTGAGAGGAATAGTTTTGGATGGGCCTAGGTTTTGTTTGTATAGATCTATAGAGAATTATGGGGCTTCAGAGCACACAAATGTTATGGTATTGATATAGGGTTTATACTCCATTACTGGGTGTATGAGCATAAATGAGTGCTAAGACCATTAGGCCTACCTATAGAGGGTTACTTATTGATAGACTATAGAGTTAATTTTTATAAGTGAAGGAGGGATGGGGTGATAACAAGGGCTGGTGGTAGTGCAAGGGATATTGATTGGTTTTGAGATGCCTTAGAGGGTTTGGCACCTAGAGATATAGTTTAGAGGCCATACATGACTTGGCTTATGTGGGTTGGGTATAGGTATTATACATATTAATTATAGAGTTGGAGGTGGGTGTATGGAAGGTGAGATGGTCAGATGGAGTGTATATAATTTGATAGAGTGCAAAGACAGTTCAAACTTACGTAGGGGATCCCACCTAATTTTACATAATATAGGAGAGAGGATGCAAAGTTTTTATTGCTAGAGCCATAGCCATAGGAGGAGTTAGATCATGTGAGGAGCTACCTGATAGAGTGAGAGATGATGTGAGAATCATAGTTGAGTATCTTGCATGGTTTTAGGGTAGATATATGGTAATCAATTTTGGTTGGGGTGATGTGGGTTAGATACGATCCAACATAGGGACTGGCACAGGGTAATCCTCAAGTAGTGGTGGTACTAGCTGCTACCCAGACCTAGATTATAATGCTATAGGGGTAGGTGGGGGCTATGATGGTGGAAAGGACCAAGCATAATCCTAAGTTATTACTTTAAAAGGATAGGTATCTAGTCTATAGGGATAGATAGGCACATTACAGGGGCATATTGGTGTGGGTGAGGTAGTAGTAGTAGTAGGAGGGCTCATAGATTCAATGATATGGGCATGTTATTTAGCCATGTACAAGAGCTTCATTATTACAAGGTGATGGTATTTGATTAGTTACCCCATGCCATGATATTTATTGAGTATAGAGATAGCATGGGTGATAGGGCCATACTTGGTACCCCAAGTTAGTGGGCTATGATAGTGGTTTAGATAGGGGTCCTAGGGGGACCACCACCAGGTATAGGTATAGATGGGGCCAGTGGCAGTGGTACTCTAGGTGCATTCCCATGATGAGATTGTATATTTTTGATATGTATATATGCATTGTGATACCAACCTGCATCTGCATGCCATCAATGTGAGATGTATATGAATGAGAGATATATACATGTATTGACACGTATTGATGTATATGATTTAGATGATTTATATGAGATGATTCGAATGTTTTATGAGATGGATTTTTGTATGTTTATGATGTGATGATTAGGATTGATTCTGATGAGTGTCTTATATGTTTTTGATGTTATAGATGATGTTTGCTTATGGACTTATGATTATGATGTTTATTTAGATTTTTGCTTTTAGTTTGATGATGATGCAATTTGGATTATATGGTTAATGCTTATGATGTACATGATTTTATATTTAAATAATGTGTGAATGCGATGTAACTTATGAAATAAAATGGTTGGTATAATGTGTTTATTTTGATTCCATGGTTCATGAGATATTGTGCATTATAGATTACATTTTGCTTTAATAATGTTGTGGTGACTATAGATACGATTTAACATTTTAATGAAAACACATAAAGTAAGTGTAGGTAACAAACTAAATGTGAGAAAAAGAATGATGAGAGACAAAGTCCTCATGAACCAATATAAAAGGGAGTAAGAAAAATGCATGTTGGGTTCATTGGCTTGGACCCTGTTAAACCCATGGCTGATTGATCTTAATGAAAATAAACCTTTTATATGCTTCATATAAACATGTTTTTAGTGAAAAGGTGTCATCATAAATGTAGGGTACAAAGTGAGCTCATAGTGTTTTGATTTATAGAGGGTATACATGAAAAGGGGATAATAGGTAAACAAAGGGAAAAAGGATGATGTAAGAACCTAATGTGGATTTACTAACCCTTTTGATAGGTGACCTAAGAACCATAATAGATAAGTACATGTCTTTACAAGGTATAGACTGACAGATGCAAGAAGTCTACAAATATATTTTTTATGAGAGAGCTGATTGTGCCCCCTTTTGTGGGATAAATCTCTTTCAATGGGGGTCATTTATTGCTTGATTTTATGAAAAGGGGGAAGTTGATCAATGTGAGAATCTTTGAATGCTTTGATTGAGCTGATTATAGCTTGTATGAATAGATTATTTTTGACATTTTAGCTTAACCATCCTTCAAGGGAGTGGTCTAAGTCTAAATACAAAGAAGTGTTTGATAATTATCCTTTGAGGGATTAGTCTATCTATTTTTGACTTTATTTGGTAGTCATCTTTTAAGGGAGTGGTCTATACTTAAAAAATAGACCCAAATAATATTTTATATCCCATGTAGAATATTTGAATGATATTTTAGACATGGACCCATCTATCAAATCTTAGAGGTTGAAATTTATAGGGGTAATATTTTTACCACAAAAGGTGGTTGTGAGGTAATAGAAAGTGGTTTTGAGAAACAAGTGACCATGGGATTCCATCTAGTTAGATACTAAAAGTATCCATGAGAACCATGCCATGGGCAGAGCCATGGTACCCATGTTTAAGATTGGGCTAAAATTTATGATGAATAATCACATGGGTCTATTGTAATTAAGTGTCCCCAAGAGGAATAGGGTAATGGAGGTGAGAATATCATAAACTAACGGACAAGCTTAAGTTAGACAACAAGGTTTATCAGATCTTCCTTAACAATAGAAAAGATGCATATGTGAAGTGTTGAGAGGCTTAGGTTCTGGTTTCCCTTCAAGAAAGGAAAAATGATAAGCTCATGATCCATACTTATGGGTGATGATATATGGTCCAAGCTAATTAAAATAAAATTTGCCTTTTTTTTCTTTTCTCCATATTTTTTACATGGTTTTATTTAAGGACGACGTCCCCAATATTAAACTCCTATTCTTTCAAATGTTTTATATAAGCATGGGTGATATGCTCTTGGTAGATGCAAAGATGTTTAAGGGCAACAAGGTGATGCTCATCTAGAAACTCAATGCATGCAATGTGTTCTTAACAATAATCATCATAAAAATTGATGTCTTGTAAGGATATGTGAAGACGGTGGATCTAGACTTTAAGAGGTAAGATGGTCTTTACGTCAAAGACCAGGGAAAAAGGTGTAGCACTCATGGAGGTTTGAATGCTAGTCTGATAAGCCCACAAAGAGAATGAGATGTGTAGGTGCCAATCTCAACCTAAAGCACTTACAACTTTGGTTAGCATCTTAATGAGGGTTTTGTTAAAGGCTTCTACCTATCCATTTGCCTATAGATGATAAGGTGAGGAATGGCTGAGCTTGATGCCAAAAGAATCCTAGAGGGCTTAAAATTTATTATTTTTGAAGGATTTTCTGTTATCATTTATGATTTTTTGAGGGACACCAAAATGACAGATGATGTGGTGATTGATGAAATTGATAAATTTTTTTTGCTTTGATCGAGATAAGGGGAATAGATTCCACCCATTTAGTGAAATATTCAATAGTGGTGATGATAAATTGGTATCATTGATATGAGTAAGTATTTATTTCTCTAATGAGATCAAGCCCCTACTATGAGAAGGGCCAATAATCTTTGGATACTTGAAGTTTGTGAGCAGGTGAATGATGTAAGTTAGTACATTGTTGGAATTTGACACACTTATTTACATAGTCACAATAGTCTTGATTGAGGGTAGGGAAATAGTAGCTAAGGAATAGGATTACTTTAGCAATAGTGAGGCCATTAAAGTGTCCCCCACAAATTATGTCATGAGTTTCCTTGATAGCATGAAAAATCTCATGACTCTGTAGACAACAAAGAAGAAGGCCATCAAAGCCACATTTATAAAATATTCCTCCTAGTATAGTATAACAATAGGTACCCTAATCAAAGGCCTTGTAGGCATTCTTTGAGAGGTTAGTTGAAATGATGCTAAGGTTAAGGTAGTTGAAAGTTTGGTCATACTAGACTTTTGAAAGAGATGTCTCCACACTGCAAATGGTAGGAAGGTCTAAGCTGATATATGAGGGCCTGATGAAGCAATGGATGGTGACAAATAGTTTAGATTTAATGGGTTGAGAGGGAATTTGATATGCAAGAGAGGCCATTGTATCTACAGATTTATTAGTTGATTGGGGTATTAACTGGAGATGGTAACATTCAAAAGATGTTAAAAGTTTGTCAATGAGAAGCTTATACTTTTGCAAAATATCATTTTTACATTGATAGGACCTATTGAATTGGTTGATCATGAGTTGGGAATCACCAAAGATATAAATGGTTTTGATTCCCAAGGTTAGAGTGGTTTGGAGATCGATGACCAAAGCTTCATATTTCACCATGTTTTTAGTAAATTTAAAGTCGAGTTTAAAGGAAAGTGAAAGAGGTTATCCATGAAGGGGAATGAGAATTATGCCCACATCCCCACCATGTTGGCATTTAGAGCTATCAAAAAACATGTTCATTTGGTAAGGGGGTTATTCTTGACAAAGAGTCACAATAGACTCATCTAGAAAGGTCAATGGAATGGGTTAGTTATCTAAGAGGGGAGCTTTAGATAATTGATCAATGATGACCTAACCTTTAATGTATTTTTATTGAATAAACTCAAGATCTAACTTAGCTAGAAGCATGAGACACTTAGCCATATAATGATTTTAGTATGGCTTGGAGTGAATATAATTGAGTGGGTTGGTGTTATTAATAACATATGTTTTGTGATTGAGAAGGTAATGATGGAATTTAGAGGTGACAAAAATGAGAGTGAGAGAATGCTTTTTAGGATGGGTATATTATGTCTCATACTCTATAAGTGTGTAGATAATATAATAGATGGATTTATCTTTATTTTGTTCATCTCAATGAGCTAGTATTGCACCTAAAGAGTGATTAGTGGTGAATATGTAAAGGTATAAAGGTTGGTCATCCATAAGTGGGATAGGAACTAGCAAATAAAGTAGGTACTCCTTGAGTGAATAAAAAACTTATTGACAATATTTGGTCCATCTAAAGGAGGTGTCTTTCTTTAGGAGATGGTGAAAGGGTTGGCATATATTTGATAGCTAGGAGATGAAGCAATGGATAGATTGGAGTTTTCCCTATAGACTGTGAAGTTATTTAAGGTTTGTTGGAGGAGGCATTTCCAAGATGGTCATACACTTAGCAAGATAAATTTTAATTCCATGGAGGGAAATGATAAAGCCAAGGACATTCCCAGAGATAACCCTAAAAATTTATTTCTTTGGATTGAGATAGACATGGAATTGGATTATATGATTGAAGATGATAGCAAGAAAAACTAAATGATCCTTGTGGTGTTTGGATTTCTTGAGGAGATCATCCACATAATCTTCTACAATATTATGGATAAGATCATGGAAGATATAGGTTATGGCTCGATGATAAGTTGCTCCTATGTTTTTTAAATTGAAAGGCATGACTTGATAGTAGAAGATTCCCCAAGGAGTAATGAAGGTAGTTTTATGTTGATCTAAGAGGGCAATCAGGATTATATTACATCTTGAAAAGTTATCTATGAGAAATAACATATTGTGGCTCACAATAGGATCAACTATTTGGTCAATGTTGGGTAAAGGAAAATCATCTTTAGGGCATGCAAGGTTAAGGTCATGAAAATCCACACAAAGGCAGAGTTCCCTCATGGGTTTGGTAATGGGAACAATATTAGAGACCCATTATGGATAGTCAATGGGTTGAATGAAGTTGACAGATAAAAGACATTGAAGTTTTTCTTTGACAAGAAGAGCTATAAGAGGGTGCATTTTGTGAAGATTTTGCCATACCAGTTTAGCCTCAGGATGGGTAACGATGTTATGGAGAGTGATATATGGGTCAATCCTAAGCATATCCTAATAAGACCATGTGAATGTGATGTTATGGTATTGAATGAAGGTAGGATAATATCATTTCTCATCTAAGTTTAAATATTGGCCAAGTTTAATGATACAAGGATCCTCTTGGGTCCCCTAGTTAACATCGATAGTTAATTTATTGAGCATGGTTTGGTTTTTAATAGGGAGAAATTCATGGATAGAAGAATCTCATACACCAAGATAGGTGAGGATGGAATAATCACCATGATGTTGAATGGTATGAATGGTGGGTAAATCATGGTTGATCATTTGGGGATGGATAAAAGGAAAGGTTTCAATTTGGCCACCTTGTTGATAGGTCAATGAGCCTAAACTAATGGTATTGATAAAAAGAAGTTGTGTGGGATGATGTTAGAGTCTTAAGATTGGGAAGAAGAACTAGGTGAGGATGGAATCTCTTCCATAGGGGTATCAATAGTTTTTGGTGAGGTGGGCTCTTCTAATGGTTTGAACCTGAGCCTAAAGAACTCACAAGGTTTTTGAGTTTTTATAATGGGTAATTCAGGTGGTCCTTGTTTGTAAAGGCCCATACCAAATACTTTAAAAGCATGATGATGAAGATAGGTTTTGGTAAAGGTTGGATTGCTTAAATAAGAGAAATAGTAATTGAAAGGTTGAATATATGGAGTGGTGATAGGAGCGAGGAGTGGTCGATCAAGTCCCCCATAGACAAAATTTATTTGATTGTTAGGAAGTCTAAAGTGGATGATGGTTCCTATGTTAAGATCATAAGAATATAAATCTAAAAGTCAATATTCCTCAAGGGAGAGATGGTAGAAAGTTTATACCAAGGAATCCTCAATAGGAATATGGGAAGAGGAGATAGATGCACTGGTTAAGGCTTTATCATTGTTGATAGTAGAAGCATTGTGGGTCAAGGTTGGTGGTGCAATTATGTTAATGGGGTTGGTTTATTATGCATAAGATGAATGTGGAAGAAGGATGTCATTAGGCCTATAGGTCATGTTGCAAGATGTAAAAAGATTGGGATCAACTTTGATGGTTATAACCTATCCTTCATGTTCAAATTTGACACAATGGTGTAAAGTAGAGGGGATACAACTCATAAATCAGATCCAAGGGCATATAAGTAGAATGTTATATTGGAAATCACTCTCTACAACATAAAATAGCTTAGGAATAGTGTGAGGCCCCAAGCATATTTGAAGGACAAGGGTCCCCAAGGTAGTAGCCATTATGTCATTAAAGGAGTGAATAATTACTATGATTTTAGCCATGATGTTCTCTTTTAAATGTAGATAATTGAAAATATGGGAGGATATCATGTTGATGTTAGCACCACCATAAATCATTACCCTTTTAACATGGGTGTGATTAATGTATGCGATGATAAAGAGAGGGGGAATAGATTCCTTAGAATGGGTCAAAGGTGTCTTAGAATTTTAGAAGGTGATGATGAAAAATGTTGAAGGGATCCAATGAAGGATGCAAGAATTTGAGGGTCATTTGGTTGAACCTATATGGATTGTAGAGCCTCTAATAGTGCCTAATGATGATGAGGTGATGTGTTGATTAACTCATAAAGACTCATATTGATCGGTGTCTAGTGGAGTTGCTTCAACATGGTTCATTGAATGGATTCAGAAGGGTTAGATGGTTGGGCACTAAGGATGGACACTTTGGACCTTGATGATAGTGTAGTTAAAGGTGTTAGTGTGGGGGATTAGTTAGAAGATTGGAAGTCTGAAGGATATGTCCATGGGATAGACACATTGGCTCTTCCTTTACCTCTTTTTTGAGCCTGAGATCAGATAATCATGTGGGTGGTATGGAAAATGGGCTCAGTTGGACTAGTTGATTGCTTTGGTTCCTCTCCCCCCCCCCCCCCACTTTTAGGTGAAAGTGAGGAAGTAGGTATAGGTTGGGATGGTGGTTGAATTAGTTAGTTTGGTAATGGAGGTGAAAGTGTTTCATCTGATAATAGATCATCATCTTCATATAAATGATGAACAAGAGCTTGGAGAGATTTTTAGTTCTCCATGTCATGTCCTGACATCCTATGGTATACATAGATCTAAGTATCGTTGAACCAAGAGTGTTTGCTATTAAATGGGGTGAACAACCTAATAGGTGGAATTTTAATGGAGAACATTTGTAATGACCTCTATAAATTAACTGATTAGGATTCATTTAGAGGTGTTGGGGGTGTTTAAATGCTCATCAAGGAAATAGGAACCTTATTAGGCATGGTCTTGACCTTAGAAAGGGTAGGTGGTTGAGTAAATTTGGTAGATGGTTTAGGTTGGGTTTAGGTTGGATGTGATTAGGTTACCTGTGGATGGGTTCAAAGTAGAAGATGAGGGGTTGATAATAGGTGGGAAAGTGGAAGGGGATAAAATATCTAAGAATGATGAAGGATTCAATGGCCTAGGTGATATAAGGGTAGGCATAGAAAAGGGTGTTGGTTTAAGTAAAGAAAAATATGTGACCAGGATGGTAGAAGGATGGTGTCCCAAAATAGATGGTAAATGAGAAGGAGGTGGCATAGGTCAAGCTCGAGGATGAGGTTTAGCCAACTGAACCCTTTGATCCATCTTGGTTGGTGGTTTTTTAGGTGGACTAGAGGGGGTTAAGTCTAATATGATGGGTAGATGGGTGATGTTAGGTGTGGGAAGGATACCTAGAATCTTGGCTGGTCTAGCGAGAAAATTATGAGATGATCTAGGTGGAGGTGGGTGATATGGTTCTCTCATATCTTGGGAATAAGGAATGTTTGATGATGGGGTGATAATAGGTTTTAGGGTAGATGAAAATGAGGTTGAGGGTTTATCTTTGTTTTGGTATGGGATCCCCAGATAGTGCTAAAAGGTGGCTCTATCTTGGTTAGGTTGTGAGGCAAATTCTAGACTTTGCACTAACTGAGAAAAGGGCTTGTAAATGGGTTTAGTTATTTGATCAATAATTTAAAATGTTAATCCCTTAGGTGAGGAAGAAGGTATGGTTCTTTCATCATTAATTGAGCCAGAAGGTTTTGAAATCCCTAGTTGGGTAGATGAGGTAATGGTTGCTTGTAGGGTGATTAGGGGAATTGATGGTTCTTTGGTCAGGGGTGTAGTTATTATCCTAATTTCTTCTGCTAGGGTATCCAAAGGAAAAGAGGAGGGTTCTACTATTCTATTTTGTGGGTTAGAAGAAGAGGTGGTTAAATCAATGGTTGCTTCCATGAAAGGAGAAGTGGGCATGGGTATGGTTTGATCAAGTGAAGACACGAGGGCTATAGATTCTTCTATTTGGGTCTCTAAAGGGATAAGAGGTGAACTTGCTTCTTCCATAGGTGATGGTGAAGGAGTAATAGAAACATAGGGCTCATTTATGATGATGTTTATTATGTGTGCCTCATGGGATGATGATGGTTCAAATTGGTTATTATGGGGTTGGGTAGGTGGAGCATGGTTAGGAAAAGGTTTGCAAAAAATATTGAGGGAATGATTAGGAGGTGCATTGGGGTTGTCAAATGACAATTCACCATTGTCAATCAAGTTTTGGACAAGGCTTTTAAAAGTGTTACATCAATTTATGTCATGTCCAATAACCTGATGAAAAGCACAATGGTCATTTTCATTGTACCACCTAGGCATGGGGTGAGAGGGGTCAAATTATTGAGGTGGTTTGATTGGTGGAAGTTGAATAAGGCTAGATTTGAGTATTTTGTCTAGTATAGAGGAATATAATTATCTTATAGGTGTGAATTATTTAGGGGGAACCTAATTTTGATTTTATTTTTGTGGGTAAGAAGGGTTGGAAGGAACATTTTGACATGATGGGTTAACAGTTGGAGGTAGCACAATTTTTAAGATAATTGCATTTGGGAATGTTTAGGCTTTGGTAATAATTGGGTTTGATGTTTTGGTGGAAGATGGGTCATTGGGTTTAAAAGTGTAATACTTATCTTATAATTTTAGTTTACCCTCATCTATGGATTGATTTTCAAGTTTGTGTGCCATTGTGAATGTTTCATCAAAGGTTCTAAATGTTTGCACCTGAGGTTGGGATCAATGTGTTTTATGCAACCCATAGAGAAAATTTCAATGAGTTCTATTTGGGGTTGTGAAAAAGGTAGTTGATTAATGACACCTCACCATCATGTAATGAAGTTAGCAATTGATTCATCATCAAACTGCCTGATAGAATATAGGTTAATTATGGAGACCTTGTTTGATATGTTGACTAAAAAATGCTCTAATAAGATTTGGGTGAGTTGGAGGAATGAAAAAATATAGTGCCTAGGAAGGTCATTGTACCAATCCAAAGTGGGTCTTGATAAAGACATAGGGAAATTTTGAAGGAGGAGGGCTTCGTCATATGCAATCAAGTAAAAATAATGGTGGAATGCCCTCAAATGTTTCTAAGGATCCTCCTTACCCTGAAACCTAGAGAATTTGGGGAGCTCCCATTGAGGAGGATAAGCATGAATTGGGATAGATGGGTTGATAGGTTCATTACAGATTTAGCCATAGGATAAAAGATTATGGGACCCAAAGATAGATGACTTGAGATGGGTCATCTTATCCATGAGCATCCTTATCAGGGCATGTTAGGGTTGGGAAATTGCATAATTCAATGTTAAGTTCTATTGAGGTTGGGTTGTAACTATGAATTGGTATGTGGAAGAGGTATAGGAGTGGGCACATATTGGTATGTGGTAACTTGAGGTTGGGATAGTGCTCCAACAAAGATGATAAGCATTAAGGGTAGAGTGTAAGGTGTAATATATCCCTATAGGATGGGAATACATTGATAGGATGTTGTGGGGGATTGTAGAGGAACTGATACCAATTAGTTTAGGGTTACATTTGGGTTGGTTGATGGGGGCATGGTTTGGGTTGGTAATGCTAAAGTTCTTATGGGTTGTTGATGGGTAGTTACCCTAGTGCTAATGGGGGGAGTGTTTTTCTTATGGATAATACCAAGATCTGAAAGGGGATTGAGGCTGGTATATTGGTTAAGATGGAAGGAATGGTAGAAATGGGTGTGGAAGACACAATGCTAGTAGAAGGGGTATAAGTGACAAGGGGTAAAGTTGAGCCAATATTAGAAGTATTGGTTGGGGTAACAGGTGTCTAGGTGGTGGTGGTAGATGAACCAATGATAAAATAAGAAGCTTCATTGACAAAAGGTTGGGTTGATGTAACACCAACCATGAGGTGGTGTGGCATACCATAAGGTGGATTTGTGGGAGGAACCAAAGCCAGTGAATTATGGTAGGCTAAGGTATTAAGATAGAATTACAAAGCCAACAGATTGTTGTCTAGAAAGGTGACAAAATCTACATTACCCTAACGTACCATTAGAGGCATGGTAGGTGGGGGAGAATGGTGTGGCAAAGCATGGGGTGATTTATCAACATCTAAGGTGTAATCTATAGATGAAGATGAAGAGGAAAATGGTGGTTGGTTGTTTTGATTTCTCACTTGTTATCTAGTTAAGACCATATGATAAATTAGAAATGGATAACAAATCTCTCACCTAAAATAATGAACAAACAAATAAAATCCCAAAGTAAGCAAAATACACACTAAAAGTGCAATTAATCCTAGGATTCATTTGAAATCACTTTTGGCTTATGCCTTAAAGAGTGTAAAAGGGAAATTGGCTTTCAATTTAGGTAGAAGATCCATTTAAGGATGGGTTCACATTAAATTTTGGTACTCAAAAAATCTGCACTAGATCGAGTATGTGGCCTGGTAATGGGGGTTTGCTCCTCACACTTTATGAACCCAAAGCCGAGCTGGGCTGCTTAATCAATAGATATCATTTGTCTAAAGTTTATAATCTATCAGAGAATAGAGTGGGTCCTTCCCTTGGTGATGAAATCCAAGTGGGATCACTAGGTAGGGTATGGTGATCTAAAGGGTGATAAAATTCCAATGGGCCTTGTCTCAAGTAAGTTTTGATGTTTATTTTGTGCAAGTGGTTTGGTAGTGTAACATAAGTGTGTTGTGCTTAATTCATAATGCTTTTAGTTAATCTAGGTGAGCTAAGCATTAATTAGGCAAGACAATGAATGCACTCATTTTTTTTCAAAATAATTTTTTTTGATGTATTTTCATGTAAACAAGGAATAGTTACAATGCACTTAATGCAGGGTGAAAATACAACCTATTCCTAAGATGAAAACTTTTTTTGTTTCTTTTTTATTATTATAAAGGAAAATAAATTTCTATGTTTTGGAATTTAGAAATAACAGAAATGTAAGAACATGAATTTTCACTAATACAACTATATGCCTAAAAAGAACTACAAACCCAAAAGGGGTCCCACTGGGCATGCTAGAATATTTCCTACTATTTCTAACTCTATTTCTAGCTTTCAAAAAAATGGAGAGATGAGGGGTGTGTACCTGGTTAAATGTTGTGCTTGTTGATGACTAGATAAAGTG
Organism: Torreya grandis; assembly: GCA_037957365.1. Lineage (NCBI taxonomy): Eukaryota > Viridiplantae > Streptophyta > Pinopsida > Cupressales > Taxaceae > Torreya > Torreya grandis. The sequence goes on from JARHVA010002654.1 coordinate 1,847,049, forward strand.
GGAGTTCCTTTTTGGTGAGGAAAGACTACCTTCAATAAGACCACATAAACCAACTTGTTTGTTAGACAAGTATGAAGGGTGGACTACCTAGCAACATGTTAGATCTAAGAATCAAAATCTCCCTTGGAAGGATGTCAATCCACTCCTCTAATGATAAAAAAGTGTTGACAATAGAAATGAAAGATGATAAATTGATAAGAACATAAATGCTTATGTAAGAAATAAATAACGTACCCATTCAAAAAAAGTATACCATGACAGATCAATACCATGCACAAGTGGATCAAGGTCAGGTCTAGTGTATGTGAGTAGGGTCTATATACATGTCATAAATAGACATATGGTTTTATTGGGTGTGAAATGGGAGGAAATAATAATCTATTATTTTCCTTGATAGTGAAAATCAACGGTTAGGCTAACCGACGATGGTTGTCCTGACCAGTGATGGTTAAGTAATCAATGACAGTCGATGTAATTGAAGATGGTTGTAATAAATAGAAATGGTTGACTATGGAAAGTTATAGGGAATTTAAATGGAGTTGGGAGTGGAGTGGCAAGCGGGAAAAAATTTAAATATGGGTTCTACAGGTAAGGGATAATGTGTAGGTGATATGATCGAGACAAAAAGATTTAGTGGAGAAAAGAAATGCTAAAAATAAGAGAAAAAATCCTATATGATGCAAAGTGGAAGCCAATGACAAGATAAATGAAATTAGATAGCATAAAAATACTCTATCTTTCAAAATTCATGTGGATAGAGTTTCAACATCTTGGATGCCTACACAAAGAAAACAAGAGAGCCTAGATACAATTTTTGGATCCTTTTCTCTTCCAAGAGCCCTCAATTTATAGCACAAAGTTGCTAAGTGAGGAGGAAGGAAGTTTCAAACTTTTTTTGGGATAAATATTCTAATTCAAAGAGATGGTATGCTATAAGGTTTACATGAGAAACTTTTCATTTTTCCCATGCATGTCTTAACTATAGCTGGCAGTTATTTTGCTATCAGTTTGGAAGCTTGACCATCGATGGTCTGTATAACCTTCGATGGTCATAATCCTAAGTTTATAAGGGTTAAAATGGGTCCTAAGTTAATGTTTTAAAAAATTTAACAATTTTTTTTAGGTCTGTTAATGAGTGTCAAAGTATAAGAAGGTGTTTTTAAGGGTGAGTTAACTAGGTGAATAGATAACTAAAGGTCGAGAATAGGTCCAAGGTAGTTCATCATCAAAAATTAGCCAAGGATATGTTTTTAAGTGTCTATAATTCTTACTCAAAAAATTTATGAAGACTATCTTAAAGTCTCTAAATCCAAATCTAATTAATCACATCAATATTAAGTACTTAATGATCAATGTCAACACCCTTTTGATCCCTAAATATTTGATAATGTTTTATAAACCACATTTAATCTTTATTATTGAACTAATAATGAATATATATATAATATAAAAAAATTCATGTGCGTAGTTTCATTGATGAAACCTAAATCACTTCGGTCACATGAACCTAAAGAGCACCTAGTTCAAATTCCTACTCTAAAGAAAAAAATAAATGGTCATAATTTAGTTTATCAACCTATTTAGATCTCTCTGATAGGTCCTATGTATATTTTAGCACTGAATATCCAACATGTAACCATATTTACCTACCTAAAACTACATCGGCTGGCCTGATATAGTCCATTCTAATAGTCTAGTTTCATTAAAGTATAATTGCTAACCTAATGCACTTCATTCTAATTTTTTAATTCCACCTCACTCCACATCACATTTTGGGGCATATTTTGATGCCAATACCTACAAAATTTTACCCTTTAGGTTATCCTACAATGCCTACTGTTATTCTACATTGCATAATCTTAAATAAATTCAGCTTCAAGAAACCTTCTGAGACACATAGGCTTATAGTTCACATACTCATCTTTGATATAAATGTTGGCATACATTATTTTTTTCATTTTTGTCTCATGTTTATTTGTTTTTGTTTATGTTTCTACATTTATTTTAATTTTAATCACACCATTGTTTCATTTTTGGTAATTTGGTTTTATTTCATTTTACCTTCGGCCTTTATTTCAATTTTGGTTCTTAGTTATCACTTCCCTTGTTACCATTTATTACATTTTTATCATTCTTTCACTTAGACTCTTAATGATTATTTGGACCCCATTTATTTCCCCCCTTTTTGTGATGATAAATACTTTCATTATTGCTTATATTAAATCCTTAGTAGGTTAGTAAGACTTCCCTAGTCACATAACTCTCATATCATAGCCTTGCCCAATTTGGATTATTATTTTCTTTCCTTGTGATTAGCTATGACCATATTCATCATTTTACCACTTATTACATGGATGTATATCTCATGATCCTTATATTTATCTTATTTTATTTAATTTAAGGCACACATAGGTTAGTTTTGAGATTACACACTTGTGGGAAAGTCTAGGAGTATTTAGACACTATGGTCTTTAGGTCCTTTTCTCAGTGACTAAGTGTAATGTTTCTTGTGTTTGTCACATATTTTAAGTATGAATAGTTATTTTAATTTTTATGGAGGATAAATATGAAAATACAAAGGATTTAACATCTATATCATACAATAAAAGGCAATGATTAAAAGTAAAATACAATCTATAAAGTCATATCACACCAAAAGAAGTGATATCTATTTGGCACATCTCCTATCCTATTTGAATCTCAAACTCCAAATTTAGAATCGTGATAAATCCAAGGTCCATTTTGGTGCATTGGTCATTATACTAGGTTAGGAGGTTTTATTATATCATATAATTATAGTGCCACCTACCTTCTCACATAAGTAGCCAATCTTCACAATATATTGGTAGCTATGTAAGAGGTCATGAGGAGAGGGGAACACATTGTGGGAATGTAGGATCCATTTTAATTTGTATGAATATAACATTCATGGGATGATATATGTACTTCACT